>WEKX01017411.1:0-18751 GCA_013390025.1 Pitta sordida | reverse complement strand
AGAGAAATAAGAACTTTACTGGGAGAAAGGGAAAAATTTAATATAACAAATATATATACATATATATATATGAATGTTTGAACAATAACAGTATATTAAAAGAAAAACCAAACCCACACTGGAACAATGACAACTGTAAACAAGTGATTTTGTTTAAATCTATCCAGTGTTGTTTTTTCTTACCTAAATCGTCCTTTAAGCCCTGACAGGCCAACTCCACTCAATTCATCTAAGGAATATGTTTGATTCCCTCACTGCAAAGAATCCAAGAAAGTTAAATAGCAGGACTGTTATATCACTGTTTCCTCAAAAGCCTTTTCCCATCAGATTTGGAACGATGCTGACCAGTTTGATACTATATTTAGGGTCAAGCTAACTGTGGTGACTAATACAGCTGAGTATATAGTGGGATGCTGGAAAGACATTTTAAAGAGAAAGATGGAGGAACTACAGTTAACTGTTAACATGTGACTTTGGAAGACTTGTGAGGCTTATTTTGTATGGCAAAGGTATGAAGAAAGACTCTATGAGTTTCAATAGAAAACATTGTTTGACACAACTGCTGTCAAACAGTTTTCCTTGGTTTTTTTCACTCTTGTGTGTTCTCCTTGGTTTTTTTTCACCCTTGTAGTACCTCTTAGAGGCTTTAACAGAACTTAATGGAAAAGTTTTACCATGTCTAAAACATTCTCAGGACTTCTTACAAGTTTCTTGTCCTGGATAATCTGGTGGTTGGAGGGCAAAGACCACATGAGGTAAATAATTCATAATATTACATATATGACTACATCTGATCCCTGCAAGTGTATCTGTCATCTGCACCTTTATATAGAAAGTTAGGTAAGGTAAATAATAAATGTTGGGGTTTTGCACCTTAGTCTAACTTTTGTCTTCTAGGATTTCTTAAGTCAAAATATTATATGAGTACTTTATGTGGGCAACTTTAAGCTGAAACAAAGTTTCTCAACTAGAATTGAATGGAAGTGCATGATTGATGTATGTCTCCTTATGACAGCAAGCTTAGTGTGGGGACACTCTGAAAGGTGCAAGAATAACAAGGAATCAATATATTTGTGTGGAAAGGCTGGTACTGGTAAGTTATGCCATTTGAAATGCAACTGGTGTTATGGTCCAGTACCACAACAGGTTTTTGTGGTGGAGATGCACTAGCAGAGGGCATGAGAGGAGTACGGAGATTTCCAGGGAAGAGAAAGGAGCTGGTGTGTACTGGGGGAGTTTAAGTGAAAATTGATAGAGCACACCTTGAAGGGTGGATAAGAAGAATAATTACAAATTTGTCTTGTGTAGGCCAGTCATCCAAGGTCACTCCTGTAGTGGCGAAGGGAAGTAATGCTTTAGATTAGGTATAAAGAAGATGATTACAATGAATGTGGTAAAACGCTCAAATAGTTTGCCCAGAGAAGTGGTAGATGAACCATTCTTGGAAACTGTCAGTGCCAGGCTGGATGGGGCTCTGCACAACCTGAGGTAGTAGATGTCCCTGCACGTTGCAGGGGAATTGGACTAGATGACTTTTAAAGATTGCTTCCAACCCAAACTATTCCATGATTCTAGGATTCAGTGATTTCAGGAGTTGATTCAAACCCCTGATGTCTTTAACTTCTGTTTAAAATCGCTCTCTCTGTTTGCAGAGGTAGTAAGGAGAGAATAGTTTTCCTTTACTTCCTTGTATGGTTCTCTGCTGTTCCTGTTTGCTTTGTTCCTGCTTTGTGAGTTTCTTATAGTCTGTGCTTCAGGTAAGAAAAGTGTGAAGTCTGTCCAAGGAGGCCTGCTCTCTGCAGAATGGCTACGACTGGCTCTGTAGTATATTTGGAAGAAAAAAAATCTATATATCTATAAATCTATCTAAAATCTATAAATCTATATATCTGAGTAAAAATGGCTCCTTTGCAGCTGAAAACTAACCTTGGACAGTGACTGTCTGGTGGGTTATTTAGAGTGAATAGGCCAACCCACTAATGAAGCAGTTTGCTCTGTAGTTGTTCAACCTCTGCTACAGAAAAGCTTTAGCAAAAACTATTGGTGAGACACTGTCCCTTTAGATGTGGAAGTGTCATGATTGCAGTGTTTTACCGGATCTGATCTGAAATCTCATGATAACATTTTGGAATAAAATGTCTTTATAATAATCCAGATGGCAGAATTTGTATTTTTCATTTAGGTACTAGTCAGTAAGCTGCCCGCCACTATGGTTTTGTCTTGGGTTACATTTGTTTATGGCTGGAGGTGCAGTATGCCCTGAAGCTAGAGCGCAGTAATGATGAGAAGTTTTGTACTGAGTATCTTAAAATTCTACGTAGGGATTTATTTCAAGTTCACCTTTGAAAGGAAAAGAACATTTTTAGATTCATTTTATTTACCTTTCTAGAATTGTATTAGTTTTCCAGATTAGATTTTTGGAATGCTCCAAAGTCTCATGTGTAGTTCCTTTTAAAATTAAGTTTATTTTTCAAAATACCCAGGCAGTTGAGAAGAATGCGAACTTTCCAAACTTTTGACATCCCTATGATGACTTTTGTAAGTCACGTACCAGAAANGCTCCGCACACACAGGTGGGCGAGCGACACTCAGGGACCTGCATTAATTAAGTGTAGGCAGGTGGAAGACTCATCCCCACCCCGCGTCACACAGGGCCCTGCTCTTTCTTCTACAGTGACTGTCCCTGTCCCACAGCCCCAGGCAAGCCACAGAAACCGTGTGTCCTCCCGGCGGTGCTGGCCCAGTCCCGCCCCACAGGGACCACCAGCACCCCCCCTCGGCAAAGCAGAGGCACTGCGCATGCATCGGCTGGGGAACCTCACAAATGCCTGAAACCGGATGGCGAGAAATTTTTCTCACAAATCTGTGGGGTCGTAATGGAGAGGTCGCAATGCAGTGGGGATATATTGTACTTAATTTTCACTACCTACGATACAGGGACACAGGTTCACTGCTGTGAAGAACTTAATGCAAACTTACCCCTGCCAGGTTCTCCTAACAATCTTTGAAACACTATTAACATTTTGGTTCATATGTTAATTAATGCAGGCTGCAAAGACCTTGTCTATTGGCATGCTAATTATTGACAATATGTGAATCTACAAAAGAAACCTGAAAGACTGGTTTCTCAAAGATGACTGGAATGCCTTTACTGCCTGGTCCCCCCCCTCACTGACCCCACCACTCCGCCACCACCAGCTGCTGCTTTAGCTCTGCTTAAAGAACAGTAACCAATATCTTTTAAAGTTTTGCTTATNGCAGCACAAACCCCATGCTGCTGCTCCCTGCCTGGCCCCCCGTGCTCATGCCCGCCACGTCCTGGTGCTGCATCCCAGCTTCGCGCGGCATGGGCTGGCTGTGGCATTGGAGTGAGCATGTCTCACTGACATGCCGCGGCCAGACCCACTTTCCTGGGGCAGTTCGCTTCCCCATCTGTAGCCAGGGAAGCAGTAACACCGACACACGCACACAAGCACTGCCTGCTCACAGGTGCTCCGCACACACAGGTGGGCGAGCGACACTCAGGGACCTGCATTAATTAAGTGTAGGCAGGTGGAAGACTCATCCCCACCCCGCGTCACACAGGGCCCTGCTCTTTCTTCTACAGTGACTGTCCCTGTCCCACAGCCCCAGGCAAGCCACAGAAACCGTGTGTCCTCCCGGCGGTGCTGGCCCAGTCCCGCCCCACAGGGACCACCAGCACCCCCCCTCGGCAAAGCAGAGGCACTGCGCATGCATCGGCTGGGGAACCTCACAAATGCCTGAAACCGGATGGCGAGAAATTTTTCTCACAAATCTGTGGGGTCGTAATGGAGAGGTCGCAATGCAGTGGGGATATATTGTACTTAATTTTCACTACCTACGATACAGGGACACAGGTTCACTGCTGTGAAGAACTTAATGCAAACTTACCCCTGCCAGGTTCTCCTAACAATCTTTGAAACACTATTAACATTTTGGTTCATATGTTAATTAATGCAGGCTGCAAAGACCTTGTCTATTGGCATGCTAATTATTGACAATATGTGAATCTACAAAAGAAACCTGAAAGACTGGTTTCTCAAAGATGACTGGAATGCCTTTACTGCCTGGTCCCCCCCCTCACTGACCCCACCACTCCGCCACCACCAGCTGCTGCTTTAGCTCTGCTTAAAGAACAGTAACCAATATCTTTTAAAGTTTTGCTTATTTGAAACAGCTGACCGCTGTGCCTTCCCCGCAGCGCCGTCGGGGGTGAACACAACCCTGTGCTCTTATGTATGAGTTGCTGCTTTGTGAAATTCACCTATCGCAGCATCCTTCTGGAACTGACACCCCACAATATTCGAGGGATGACTGTGTTTTATTTTAACCAGCGAGAGTAGAACTTATGAAAAGATAAATTTTAATAAAGCAGTGTTACTAAGTGAACAGATGGATTCTAATGTTAATAATCTGTTTTGCATAAGCTTGTATTAGATGTCTATATAATACAGTAAGCCCTCTCCACTTCGTGCCTCCCAGATAGCGGCTTCACCTCTACACAGTGTGATTTTTCCACAGTTAAGGAAGCCCATTTCTCAACTGTGCCTGCCTGAACTGACAGTCATGAATATTCAAATCAACCCCCATACCGTGCTGCATGGNGCAGCGCCGTCGGGGGTGAACACAACCCTGTGCTCTTATGTATGAGTTGCTGCTTTGTGAAATTCACCTATCGCAGCATCCTTCTGGAACTGACACCCCACAATATTCGAGGGATGACTGTGTTTTATTTTAACCAGCGAGAGTAGAACTTATGAAAAGATAAATTTTAATAAAGCAGTGTTACTAAGTGAACAGATGGATTCTAATGTTAATAATCTGTTTTGCATAAGCTTGTATTAGATGTCTATATAATACAGTAAGCCCTCTCCACTTCGTGCCTCCCAGATAGCGGCTTCACCTCTACACAGTGTGATTTTTCCACAGTTAAGGAAGCCCATTTCTCAACTGTGCCTGCCTGAACTGACAGTCATGAATATTCAAATCAACCCCCATACCGTGCTGCATGGACCACGGGTGCACTGCTCTGCCCACGCGGCGCCGCGCCTGGAGCAAGGCAGCTGCTACAGATCTGCTTGAGCAGTGCCCGCCCTGCTCCGCTCCACCTGGAGAGAGGCGGCCGCTGCAGGTCCACTCAAGCGGCGCCCGCCCCACTCCGCTCTAAGCGAGGCAGCTGCAGCAGTTCCTCCAGTGCTACACCCATGCTGTCCCTGCCCTGCTCCCCTCTGTTCCGCTCCGAGTGAGGGGACTGCAGCAGGTCCCCTGTCACCACGCCCGTGCCATGCTTGCCCAGCTCCCCTCTCCTCCCCTCCGAGTGAGAAGGCTATGGCAGGTCCCACTGGCATCGTGCCTGCCCTGCTTGGAGCAAAGAGCCTGTGTGCAGTTATGAAAGATTTACGCAGTCTCAGGTTAGATGTGGTATCCAAGACTTTCTTGGGGTAGGCGTCTATCCTGAGTGTGGAGAGACCAGGTCTGCCCACCTGGAGAGACACTGGGACAGTGGTGTGGGTGGCTCCCCACACCAGTGTCCCCAGCTGAGCGGAAAAGGAGTTTTTCCCGGTGTGAGGTGGCTGTGACCGCCAAGAAGCGCTGACACAAACACCAAGACACAGCAAGGCAGTGCTGAAACAGCACTGGGGGGCGGTGTGAGGGTGTGGGGCAAATTTGCATATTAATGAGCTGCCATTCTACACGGACAGAGGGCTTCGCAGAGGGGCAACAAGACCCGCGGTACCATGGTATTCGAGGGCCAACTATATTTGTTAAGGAATACTTGCTATTGAAATGGGCCTGTGTAATATGTAGTTTTAATTACTGAACATTCTAGTTTTATCCTAGCTAAAATATTGATCTGTTTCCACTGATAGCCTATAGATGACTCATTATGTTCTCCACAGCTGTACTAAATACTGAAACCTACTGAGGTTCTAAACAGCAGAGTAGATAACTGCCATAATTTATTGTGTTATTTATCTTCTGCAAACTGCTAAATGGATAGAAAGTCTGTTATAGTTATGTCCTTGGAAGAATGCTGGGTAGTTCAATGTAGTGTGAACTTCTTATTATGCTTCTTGTCTTCTCTTGATTATTGACCACTGAATGCCCTGAGCAGCTTTCTTAATTTATAAACAAATCAATCAAATATCTTTAATTCAAGGAAGGTTTCATGTTACACAAGGTGTAAGAGAGAGTTCCGCACTAGACTGAAATCGAAGGCATTTTATCCATCTGTTCTCTCAAACTCTGCCTGTTTGTATTAGCCTAAATTTGTATATGCTTTTTATGTTTTTCCTCAGAACAGTTAAAAATGAGAGATAAAAAGAATTTTACCCACATTTCTGTAAGTGGCTATGGGAATAAAATCTACTGAATGCATGATTAAAAGTTACTGCACCATAAAACCCTGTATTGTTCAAGCATGGAAGCACTTGGAAAAGTGCTTGTAAGAGCATTTGAGATTTTTTTCCCATATCAGAGTATGAGTAAGTCATGGTATCTTCCCTCTTTTGAGAAAAATCAAAGCATTGTCTAGGCAGCAATACAATGCGATAACCTCAGTTTTTGCTACTGAATCTACAGGAAACTATTTCCCTGAATTTTCTCCTATTTTAGATGAACTTTCATCATCTTGGAAATAAATCTATGCATGAAATTCTGTAAGCATAATCTCAAAGTTATATACTTTGTGGTTTTAAATTGTGTGGCTTGTGCAGATGATAAATTTGCCTGATTTTAAAAACTGGCTTGTTTGCAACAACCATATCCTATTGCATTATCACAGTTACAGAACTTGAGAAAATACTCTGGAGAAGAAGGATCTAAATTACTCTTTTATTTCTTTATTTACATCTGTATTGGATTACTGTTCTGACTAGCAGTGCAGAGAACATGAGTGTCTTCCTACTCAGCAGTGTTTCTTATGTAGAATCTCTGTTTTCTGCTGAAAAGTTTCAAGAGGAGGTTTTTGTTAAATCTAGAGTAAGATGTGTCAATGTGGATGCACATGTTTAAAATCCAGTTTTCACACTGGCAGTCAATCTGCTATTGTTCTTGATTTTCTTGCTTTTACTAACTTTTGCTGTGCTGTTAAAACAGCTGCCTTGACATTCTGGAGCTGTGCACTTTCTGGGTAAGTGAAATGGTATTTGGGTTTCTTCCAGCTGTGATCAATGAGTGCCTCCTGGCACAATGTGAAAACTCTTGCAATCAAAATGCGAAATATTTCTCACCATCCCAGAAATCTTGACTTTCAGACAGATTAATCTTAACTGAACAAATATCACCTGCCATACGTGACTCATACATTCTCAGAAACTACTTCAGTTTTTTGAAAGAGATTAGTTTCTCCCGTTTCTTAAGCTACCTATCTGGATTTATTTTTAATGGAGACCTGTCAGCAACCCCTCATATTTTTTTCAAGTAGTGATGACAGATTCACAGTCCTAAACCTATGTTTTTCTCCCTTTTCTCTCATCCATTTCAATTTACTTTCTAAACGCTTGATTTTTTGCTACACCAGTTTGCTTGAAGTAGTGTGTGCGAAGTTGCTCCAACTGAGCAAAGTGGTTTTTTCCATCTTGCTGGAGTGAGAATGAGCCTGAGGCAGACTGACATGGGGTTCATGATTGTCTTGCAATGGCCCCATTGTGCTAACACAAGCTGCTGTGTACCCACTATATTACCAGCTTCAGGCTGTTTTCTTCATTGTGCCTGGTGGCTCCAACTTAATTCTTCACTTAAGGCAATGTAGCAATTTGTGTGTGCTCAGGAGCTTAGCTAGGACTCAAATGGAGTAATTCTTGGGTGGTAGAGAAGTGAAGTACAGACAAGAGGTCTATCAGCAGAGGATTTCTTATTTAGGGAAATTTCTCTGGAGACCATGTTCTGTGAGTTACAAGGATGGGAATTAAGCCTGAAAATTATCAACTTATGGTTTATTTGTCAATGCTCATAAAAATGCTTCAGGAATGGGAATGTGTTTTGTTAAGTTTATATGACTTAAATTGGATTGGTCTGGCTATTCACGTATGTATGCAGTGTGTCCTACAACAGACCTCCCAACAATTCATTGTACTCCCAGTGGGAAGACTAGAGACATGTCTTTCGATGGCAGAAGTATCTTCCATCACCAATTGTTGAACGTTTTCTTGTGAGTGGTCTGACCGTAGAGCTCAAATCACAATGCCACTCATCTGTTTGCTTGTACCTTCATGTGACTTGGCTGCAGTGTTGGTCTTGGTGTTAAAATAGGGGAGAGATGGGAGTGACTGATCAGTGCCACGTCTTCCCTTTGGTAGTTTCAGAGCATTCTTGGCTAAAATCAGTGATGTATTTCCATCAACTGTGTTAAGTTTTTAAGGATTTTCAATAAGCACAAGAGAGGTCCAGGTCTAAGCTGTGTATTTTGGTGAATAGCAAAGACATTTGTTCATATGTTATCTCTGTAGACTTAGTTTTCTATCTAGGCAGAATACAAAGTCCACATATATTCAAAACTAGTACAGTTAGATTTAAAGGGAGTAGAAGAGTGTGCAATATTATTCAAACAAAGTTAATTTATGATGATGAAATGACTATAACAAGTAAATTATGTTAGTTTCTTGATGTCTGTAAAGTTCAGTGTGTTCCTCTAGAAATAATTACCAAATTGATTTCAGCTTGACTTTCTTACAAGGATCTTTAAAATGTGAGTACAGTCGGCCCTCTTCCACTTTGTGCCCCCCACATCTTAGCGGCGTGATTTTTCAGTGATTAAGGAGGCCCCTTTTCGCAACTGCGCATGCACGCCCTGGCATGCATGAGTATTCAATTAGGCAGTCATGAATATTCAAATCAACCCACACAGCCACGGCGTTGCTCTATCAACATATTTTTCTTAATATTTGCTTTTTTTTTAACTGACTTGCTGGAGAAACTTCAACCTCTATCTCTTTTTACCCTTTGCCAAAACTTCCATTTTTAAGTCTTCATACCAGCTACTGAAATGAACAGTCAAGTATCACATGAAATATACATTCGTTCATAGAAAAAGCATAATAGAAATACTGCAGTGTGTCATCAGTTAGATGTGTGAGTAAGATTTGAAGAACCATTTAATAAAGATTTCTGTATGTCATCTTGTGTCTTCTCTGTGGTTAGAGATAAATACTGGACAGGGATGTATTTACTGGTGCCTCTTTCTCCTTTTTTCTCTATATTCTCTATGTGCAGGTAAAAAATTATCTCCTAAATAAATACATGCTTTAGAATGCAAGGATTTGTAGCAAATTCCTATCTAAACACAGCACCACGCTCATCATGTAGATATATTGCAGAGAATTCCTGTTGGTTTAGCAATTTGACAAGTTTTTTGATCCTGCCTCCTGCATTTTGTGTTAAATACTGAATCTTAAGTTTAGTTCTTTTCAATTGTTGTGGCTTAATTTAATCTGTTTTATAGAGAATGATAGTATATTACTTATAAAGACACTTTCTCTAACCAAACCCTTGCACCCAAACACTCATCTAATCTGATCTAATGAAACTCAGATTCAGATGTAATCTCCTGTCCTAACCATAATCAAAGCCATTGTCTAAGCATGTGGTTGCCACAGGGAGTGGTGAATGAATGCTTTGATTTCCCTTGCTTGCATGCATGACTTTTGCTTTACCTATTAAATTGTCTTTATATCAACCCATGAGTTTTCTTAGTTTTATGCTTCCTGATTCTCTCCCTCTTCCCAACATGGAGGGAATGAGTGAGTGATTGTGTGGTGTTTTGTTGCTGGCTGGGGTTAAAATCATGACATGGTTAGCAATATTGCATAATGGTTATTAGGAAGGTGTTGGGGTTTTTTTCTCCTGTTGCTGTGATTCTGAAAGGATATCTTCGCTATTCTTTATGCTGAGTGCCGTTTTTCTTTTGAATACTACCCTGGATTTTTCCTTTACTTCACAACTATTACTGTAAAACCATATTCAGCTCTCCCTGTAGGTTGTTCTACCCTAGAAAGTGGTGTCTTCTATAATCAACATTATTTCAATAGGTTTAGAAAGGACATAACAGATGTAGTAAGTACTAGAATTTCCCAGTTGAAAATGGAATATTGTGTAAGGAATTATCAACCAATAATTCCAACTTTGTGCTTTTTTCAGTATCTTGCTTGAAGTCTTGTATAATACTAGTTGAAAAAACCAAAATACAGGGATCCCCCGTTACTCGCGGGGTCGGTCATTGGGTCGGTCCTCCTCACGCGAGTTGCAGAATCCGCAAAGATAGCGAACCAATCAAGTGCACCATGCCCGTAGCCATGCCCCCTCCCCTAATAAGGTCTGGAGGATGGTCCTGAGAGCGGGGCTTGTTTCAGATGTCTGGCTGTGCTCCACCAAGGTGGGCGAGCGGTGGGGCAGTGGGGGGGGGTGAGCGCCGAGGTCGGAACCAGTGGGGGGGCGAGCGCCAGGGATGGGACCGGTGGGGAGGCGAGTGCCAGTGCAGCAAGTGAGCGACAGGGACAGGGATGGGACTGGCGCGGGGCAGGGGGGCAAGCGCTGGCACGGGGCAGGGGGGCGAGCTTTGGCGTGGCAAGCGAGCGCCAGGGATGGGACTGGCGCGGAGTGGGGGGGGTGAGCACCAAGGCCAGCGCCGGGGCTGGCTGTCCTCGCCATGCGAGCGGCAGGTCCGGGGGCAGAGCACACTGGAGTCGCAGTAGGTTCTGCGCACGCACCAGGTCCCACAACTCACTGGAAAATCAACAGCGAGTGTGGGATCTCGCGAATTACGGATCGTGACTATGCGGTGGATCACTGTATCACAAACACCCGCACTCTGAAGAAAAAAAACACATCAAAACAAGAACCTCAACAATCCACCCTTTTAATTTAAACTCAGAAAGTTGAAGATCATCTTGATGTTGATACCTGACTAATGTTCTTTAAAAGTTCATAGAGAAAGAAATAGAACAACATGCAAGCAGAGCTAATTTTTTTCTTTTGAGTACCAGCTTTACTATTTCCCTATGGTCACAACCGTGATGGAAAAAGCTGTACTCAGTTGTGTATACAGATGCTATGCAAGTTGTTTGTGTACTGTCTGTGAATTTAAGCTTCCAAACTCTTAACATTTAATTAAAATGCATCTCCCTGTGGTCATGCTGAATCAAGGATTTCTGCCTCTCCAGTCCTTTATATTCAACAAGAATACAGATGGCTGCTGGAGTCAGATTTTAATACCACGAGGAAGCCTGTTGGTTTTTGGAGTTGGGTAGGTTCTTGAAATAATGTGGACAGGACTTCAAAGTCTGACTGTTTTGGCGCTCTTGATGCTTTCCGTCCTTAATAATTATGTGTAGGGGTGAAGTTTGAATCTCACTACTGCTTCTGTGTTTAGATACTTTTCAGGAGGAGTGACGACTTCTCCCTCCTCTACATGTATCTCCTTTGCAGGTAATTGAAGCGTCATAGTTTGTGTGGGATTGAGAGGTAATGCTTTATGGATAGGCTGCTTAAGATGAGTGGTTGGAGGATACTTAGTGTTCTGAAAGTTCCTTGGTGCCTGCCAGATGAAAGCCATCTCTGTGTGCACAAAGAGGAAGACAGCCCTTTTCTGGCTAAGGTTTTGCAGCTTCCATCTGCGAGCCTGTGTCTTCTGCAGGGAATGCCATCTTAGTCTGAAGTTGGTAGCTTGACAGGGAGATCGATGTGCTTGGTGATAGTGCAAATGTGATAATACTTGCTCCTATTATGGCCAGTTTCTTGAAGAAATGCAAAATGAGTTTGTGATACTGAGTCCCACATAGATTTTTGCTCCTCAGAGGTGATTGCTGTTGAGTTCTTCATAAAGTAATGTAATAATGTTGTGAGAGACTGGAAAATATGTCCAGATACAACACCATTCTTCCTAGGAATTGTAAGATATAAGCAGGAGGGAGAACGCTCCCCCACACCAAACCCTCTAGAAATGCAGTAATCCTTGTTTTAGATAATGTGACTAGAAAATTGATTCTGACTTTTTTTCTACTGGTATTTTACCCTGGAACAATAATGTAGCCCTGCCTTTAGACAGCTTTTGTAGTGAATATACTGTGCTTGGTTTCAAAGCCATGCCAAGTTGAAATTAAAAAGGAAATTATAGATAGAAACAAAAGTAGCTTTGCATTGATGATTTGTAAGACTCCAAAGGTCAGATCATGTTTTGTCTTAGTTAGAGTAAGAGACTGTAAGAGCTTTGATCTAGAGTTACTGATGATTACATACTCAAGTCTCTCTGTAGATTTTAAAATGTATTAATAAGAAAATATATTTCATATAAGAATTGCAAAATGTACTGACATTCATGTTTCTGATTCCCTGTCTTTTCAGAAAAACATTAAACAGTTGCCCCTTGGTTATTCGTGCCTTTTTAGTAGCGGCTTCTCATATTCGCGGAAAATTTTTCCCGCAGTACTTACTCATTTGAGTGGTGCAGTCCCAGCAGGCAGCCTCAGCCCTGTCTGCCCCATCAGGAGTCAGGAAGTGTTTAATTCTAACGCAGGGACCCATGTGGAGCCCATTCCGGCCCTTGGGGCACAGCAGCCAGCTTGGACTTGCCAGCACGTATCTGCATATGTGCATATGCAGATATTCATAGCCTCAGGCAAAGCACTCCTGCCAGTGCTAGCTGCTGCAGTTAAAGGGAAAAAACCTGTAGCACAGAGACCCACATGTGACCCGTTCTGGCTGCAGGCATCCAGCCTGGACTCGTCAGTGCATATCTGCATATGTGCATATTCATAGCCTCAGGCAGAGCACTCCTGCCAGTGCTAGCTGCTGCAGTTAAAGTGAAAAAGTCCCCAACTTCCTGGCTCCTTGGTGCCTTAAGGAGCCTGGGATATCACAGTGTTCCAAAGTTGCCATATTTCAGGCAATAATTTGCCACGTTAATGACCGACTCGTATTCGTGGATTAAAGGTTCCGCAGGAGCTGCGTGAGACCCAAAATCTGCGAATACAAAGGGATGACTGTAGTTTAAAAATAGTAAATCTTATGTCTTAAACTTGTCAGTAGCTTTAATTAGAATACATTTGCCATGGGTTAATTTTAAGAATATCAGATGTTTTAATCCAGAAAACAAAAGCCTGGTTCTTCTTGAGAAAAATAGACTAAAACTTGGATATTAGCTGATTCTATACCAAAATGTTTGAATTTTCTATGCTTCTAAGAGCTAGTGTTTATTGTTACTCATTAAATAATCCAGCAAGCCATCTGGCATGTACAAAAGGAAAAAGAAATTCAGGTTTTTGATTAGTAACAGTAGAAAATTCCTCAACCCTGCAGCTGAGCCTATGCTTTATGCAAATTTTATAAATTTGAGTCACTCTTAACTTCCAATGCTTAACTTTTATATGTAATTTTAAAGCGTTTCATTATTGCTGTCAATTTTTTTGATCAGTTTAACTATGGGCACATTTTTATAGAAGAAAAGGTGAGATTTGAGGGCCTCTGCTGGGTGTAGGGGAAAGTGTATGTGCTGGTGAACTGCAGGTAACTGACAGGCAGGTGTGCGTGTACCAGCTTGTGCTTAAACTGGTGTTACCAACTTGAATTCAAATGCAAAATCCCTTTGATATCTCAACAACAACATGAAAACCTGGGCCTAGATCATGCATGCTGTTTTATTTGGATTGATAGCTCATTTGATGGAAAATTCAGCTTTAGAAATGGATTTACCGTGGTATAGACAGTAGTTGAACAGGATTTAGGATGAGCTGCTCAGTGTGGACAGCTGCTGTGCCATCTCATCTCGCTTAAAAATGGACAGACCCATGGCTTCCTTTGGCGTTGAGGGGAAGGTCTGGCTCTCAGTAGAAGTGCTGATAGTACTTCTGTCTGCAAAGCCTGTGACTCCAGATTCCAGGTGTTTACTGAGCAGAGAAGAGTCATTGCTCCTGCCATGGTTGTATTCTTTGCAGTACTTGAGGTTAACGGGGGGTGGAAGGGATCTTTTGGCAGCCTCCAATAGCTGGTAGTGCCTGCTGCTGTGGTGAACTCCTTGGGAAGGAAAGAGATGAAGCCATGGAGAATGTCAGTCTGCTGCTTGTCAATTGTCAGGTATCTTCTATTACAAAAGCTGAAAATGGGAAATGAGTAAACAGAATGGCTAGAAAGCACATGGAATCAGGGGTTGGCACTGAACATTAGGAAGCCTGAGGTCTGGTATCTCGTGATGTTGCACTTCTTAAAATATATGAATCGGACTCTTGCTAGATGGGAACTTGATGTTTCAATGTAGACATTCAAATGTAGAGTCAAAGCAAAGACAGGCAGTGACATAAAAAATTTGGGTGAGAACCTTTTTTTAATGCTATATATTGTAAATCTGTCAAATACGTGCACTGATCTTACGCTGCAGTTTAGGTGTATAGTGTGGGAATTTAGCTTCTCATTTGTTTCTTCTCTTCCTATTATTTCTCTTCTTTGGAAAGTTTGTCCTATCCCATTTTTTTCCATGCAACTTTGCAGCATCAAAATCAGAGGAGGGAGAGGGAACAAGGTACAGCTGGAAATGTTGTCCATGTCCACAGCAAAAGTAGCATGCTGTGGTAGTGCATAATATTGTACCATCACCTTGAAGTACATCTGTCTTTAAATTCTTCATTTGGACAATTCCTGTTCTTCTACTAAGTAATTTGTATTTTCAGGTAAGGGTTCTATGCTTATGGAGATTCTCAAACAATTTGTGTTTGTAGGATATGCAGCAGTAATGAGGGAGTAGTGCAGCTTTCTGAACTTTTATAAATGTACCTAATGAGTAGTAGCTGCACTGTGCAACATAAACCATTTGACAATACTGAGGACAAAAGTGCTGCTACAGTTACTATTTTCTATAATAGATATGGTCATTACTTGATAAGACAGTGCAGTAGCTATCACAAGCCATTTTTCCTGTTAGGAGGACTGTAATTTTTCTCTTTTATAGTTCATATTTCAGTGCATTAGTGTGCTGACCAGGATGATAGTGCCTTTCTGAGGTTGTTTTTTTTTTTGCTTCCTTTTATAGTGGATTTGGTGTAGAACATGAAACTGATTTAAATGACCAAAATAAAAAATGAAAGTGAGAAAAAGTTCCATTTTCCCTTTTTTCTCTCAGGTTGCTTTGACTGCTTTCTGTTATTTATTAGAAGTTGAGATGGTTTAGTGACTGTTTTTCAGCCACTTTTTCCTGAGTAGTGGAGAGATTACGGTCTTTATGGGATGATGAATGAGTTGTGGGTCTTCTCCAATGGAGTTTCCACATATTCCTGTAGAATATCTTTTGCTATAAAGTACTTTCTGCAATGGCAGTTATTGCTTAAAATGTCCTCTATATGTATTGTGTCCTTGTAGGTACCTGAATACATGCAGCATTTACTCTTGAAAGGAGAGTTCTTGGAAGAAGAGCTGGGGATTTGGAATCTCCAAATTCTTTAGTTCCATGGTGTTACTACCAAATGAGTACCTTGGTGAAACCTATGCTGGCCATTTGTGGGTTTCACATCTTTGTGGACTTACTCATTAGTTTCTCTGGCGTCTTCACCAGTTTGTTTCACTAGAACTTTTTCCTGTGTTGCTAATTACTTTTGGGATTTTTGAATGTTATTTAATGGTAAATTTGGTAAATGTCTCTTGGCACTGATGTTCTACAACCTGAGGGTCTGTAAGGGACAAAAGTTATGAAACAGGAATGTTCTTGTGTGACCGCTTATGGCCTTCATTGGCACAGAAATAATTCAAACTGTTGTACAGTCGTCCCTCTTCCACTTCATGCCTCCCATATTCCAACTTCACATCTTAGTGGCATGATTTTTCAGCGATGAAGGAGGCCCCTTTTCGCAACGGTGCATGTGCGACCTGGCACACATGAATATTCAATTAGTCATGAATATTCAAATCAACCCCCACGCCGTGCCGCACAGACCATGGGCGCACTGCTCTGCCCGTGGTGAGCTGTGCCGGCCCCACTCTGCCCCTCTGCTCCGGGCTGCCCCAGTTTCCCTCCCGCTCCCCTCAGGGCTGCTCGGGGCGTCGTGGGCGGCTTCCCACATGAGTGTCCCCGGCCAAGTAGAAAAGGGTTTTTTCCTGGCGTATGGTGGCTGCAGTCACCAGGAAGCGCTGACACAAACACAAATACACAGCAAGGCAGTGCCAAAACAGCGCTGGGGGACCAGGGAGGCCATGCGAGGGTGTGGGGCAAATTTGCCTATTAATGGGCTGCCAATCAATGTGGAAGGCAGGCTACGCGGGACCCAAATAAGACTGCGGTAGTGTTGTGTAGGAGATCCGACTGTGTTGTGATACCTGGGGAGAATGTGATGACGAGTGAGATGAAAGGCATGTCTGATCAGTTGTAACTTACGGATTTAAACCAGTTATACTGTGTTTCTTGTCTGATGAGGGTTGCTAGCAGCATAAGCTGGTGAATCTACAGTCCTTGTCCCAGAAAGGTTAGTGAGATTTGACTGAGTCCAGAGTCCTGGTGCTGGCAGGATTTTTATGGTGCTGAATTTTTATCTGAGTAAATGAGTTTCTGATGATACGGCCTGCTTAAAACTTTCATGAAAACGACTGCGAGCTAATTTTTATTGGAAATTAATCTGACTCTTGTGTTTTAGAAATTATGTTTTAATACATCTAATTACTTTTTAGAAAATTGGACACATATGCTCTGTGACGAAGAAAAAAACCTGTAAGAAATATTTTTTTTTTTTTCAGACTACATCAAAATCAAAGATGAAGAAAAAAGCAACTAAAACCCAAGAAGCAAAAAAAATCTTGAAGAAGAAATTTAAAGTTAACACAAAAATAGTCTTTACTGAAGATGGAGAGGTAAGATCTAATAAAAAACCCCGTCTTTTTCTGGGAACGAAATTTGTTCTTTCTATAAAGTAAAAAAATATGCCCCGTATCTGTATAAAAAGATAAGTTTTTCAAAAATATGGATTTTTATAATTGACTTAAATTTTGCAAAATATTCAGCTTCCATTTAGAATTCTGTTCCATTGGGCAAAAGAGCAATATTGAGCACTGGCCTCTTTTCATCTTTGTATGTGTAAGATACTTGCACGAGAGCTGTAAATGGATGTACAGAACCATCTCTCTTTTCTGCCTTTTATCTTTAATTTCAGGTGGAACCAAGACCTTTTTTTCTTTACAGAAATGTAAAACAATTTTCCTATAGGTATTTGCTAAAGCTCCCCCAGGTCTTGAGTTAATGTACTGGAATTTAAAAAAGTCCATGGTTTTGGGTTTTTTCCCCCCAGCATTCATCGTTTCCAGATTAAAAATTTTGTTAGGAAAGCTAAGAAAGTTCCAAATTTTGGTCTACTAGTGCACATGTAGCAGTGCTTGGAAATTTGCCAGTTATTTAATTGGATCTTTTAGTATGTATATACACACAGAATCACAGAATATTCTGAGTTGGAAGGGACCCACAAGGATCATTGAGTCCAACTCTTAAAGGGCACCACTGCCTCCCTGGTAGTAATCGAACCCATGGTCTCCCACATGAGACGCGGAGACACTCACCACTGTACTAGTAGACCCTGGAAAAATGTATTGATTTTGTACTGAAGGGAACTGTTGTGGATGCTAGTCCCTCTAGGGTGTCCTTGTATCAATAACTTCACTAGCAAGTATCCTTGCTCCATAAACTTTTCTAACATTTGATTTCACAGCTTCAGATGCTGTGTATATTGTTTTTCCATTTCCAGCATTAAGATGAAAAGTAAGTTCTTTTTTTTTTTGTCTGTTTTAGAATAATTTCAGTAAGGCATAAACTGAAAGAGAGGTCACCTTCACAAGTATATGATTTGCTTTTGTGACTAAATAAAATAAAGCTTTTTATATTGCAGATGAATGGAGTATAGCTGCATATATAATTACTGACTTTAGACAAAAGTTAAAAGGTCTTAGAGGGTGCCCATTGACTGGAAATTATGATTTCAGATATTTTTAGATTTTCAGAAGCCGTTGTCTCATCATAAAATCTATATGCAAAAGCTTCATGTATCTATGTAACGAAGCAAAAAGGAATAGGGATGAAGAGGGAAAATACAGTAACCCCTCAAATATCGCAGGCGATCANAGTCCTGTCTCAGGGACCAGAGGTTTCCTCAGGGAGAAAGAAAGCAAAGCTAGCAGATGAACCCACAAACAGAGAAGCTGGATCCAGATCCCCAAGTCCTCCCCTCCTCAGCAGCTGGCAGGAAGACAGAGGGAAACAGCAACATAGACAGGGAAAGNCCCCCGCAATGTGTTGAGTCTGTGAATGGTGAACTGTGAAGTAGTGAGGGATTACTCTATGATAACGATTATAATCGGACAAGGGGTGATTTATTTAAGGAAACACGAAGTTGGTGTCTGTGGATGTTGTTCTTGCCTTTTTTTTCTGAGCTGCGTAAAACTATGCTTTGTAATTTTATGGCTCTGTTCCACATACATCTCTTCAATAGAAGTCCTTTAAGAAATGTATCTTTCTAGGAAATCCAACTGCACAACTGGATTTTACAAAGGAAGTGGAAATGGTTGGGTTTTTCAGTGCCTGATGAATAGCACCCTGTGTGCCTTAGGACACCCTGTGTTCTAAATGTGTTTTGGTAGTCTTTGTCTTGACTTTAGAGTTTCAGATATTTAAGGGAAGCTGGATGTCTTCAGTATGTCATCCATCAAATGTTTCATCAGCATACATCAAACATTTCCAATATAGGATTGTATGAAAATATATGTGTATAAATCA
>WEKX01017410.1:56338-68220 GCA_013390025.1 Pitta sordida | reverse complement strand
GGAATGAATGTTGTAGTTAATACCCTGAAAGATTACACTTTTATACATGGTTTGGCAGAAATAATATACCTTCTTGCTCATTTTTCTGATGAAATACATTTTTTTAGGGTAGAAAACCATCTGTGTATATTCAGTTGGGAAAAAAAAACCTGTCAGCCTTTTTGAAAGGCAAGAAGTTCAGTGCTGCTTATCTGAGCAGTGAGCAATCCTCTGAATGTTAACTGCTCTCTACAACTACCTGAAAGGGAGGTGTAGCCAGCTGGGTGCCGGTCTCTTCTCTCTGGCTACAAGTGATAGAACAAGAGGACACAGTCTTAAACTGTGTCAGGGGAGATTTAGACTCGACATTAGAAGGAACTTTTCACAGAGAGGGTGATCTCTCAGTGGAATGGGCTGCCCAAGGAGGTGGTGGAGTCACCGTCCCTAGATGTCTTTAAGAAAAGGTTGGATGATGTACTTGGTGACATGACCTAGATATTAGGGTAGTGTGTTATAGGTAGGATGGTGTGTTGGTAGCAGGATGGCAACAGGTTAGGTAACAGGTTGGCTAGGTTAGGTAATAGGGGATAGGTTGGACTTGATGATCTCTAAGGTCTTTTCCAACCTTACTGATTCTGTGATTCTGTGATTCTGAATGGGTCATTGTTAGTGCTAGACACAATGATAATAGGATAGCCTATCCTCTCCATCCTAGGAAGCCATAGCAGGTGATGGGCCTATGTCATTCACCATAAATCATTTGAGATTGCAGATAATGCATTATCTAAGAGGAAGAAGGTAGCAGTCCAAGAATGCAAAGAAATACATATTTAGATGGTGTTATTCAAACCTGAGAGTTTTCTGCACCTTTACTGAAATATTTGTGCTACCCTTACTCCTTTGATTGTTGGGGGTTTTTTTAAATTTAAGTTATATGGTACATGATACTGTCTTTTAAGCTTGAACAACATGCATGGAAGGTACCTGATTTGGGCCTTCTGTAAATTGGTATTTATTTAGGAACTGAAAAGTTGCTGTTGGGCTGTAAAATGGACTTTAGCTTGGGTAACTAGAGACACCCTCAGAAGTGAGTTCAGCGAGCCTGCAGCTGGGGCTCACAGTGGATGAGTAGCTGGCCAAGCAACTCTTGTTGCAGACCTCCCTGGCACACGGTGTGTCTTGCACATGGACTGTACAGCCGAACGTTCCCCCACAGACAGAAGCCCTGGGCCAGCTCTGTGCACACATGTCTCTTCTAGAATGACCACCTCGTCCCTAACCCTTCTCTCTTCCCAAAAGAGCTTGCCAGATTTCCCCCCTGCCATCCTGCCAGCAAGCTGGGACTGTACACTTGGAGTGTTCAGATATATGGGACGTGGGCACAGCATCCTGCTGGACTGCTGGAAGACGAGGCACTACACATATCCAAATCATGCTTCAGGCACCTCAGGTGCTGTTAAGTTTGGTACAGGTTACAGATTTCCCAAAGCTTATTTCTCCCTTGTAATAGCTTCCCTAGGAAGCCTGAAGTTTAATTGCACAGGCCACCTTGAAAGGCTCAGCACCTTGAAATATGGATTCACACTGAACCCATGAGTCCTCAGCCAGGTAGGGCATCTGTGCAGGTCATGCCACAAAAGGGATGAAAGAGTTCCCTTTAGAAAGAGTGTCGCCTTGGAGAGTCCATCACTGCTGGCCAGCTCAATGAATATTTATGTGACTACCTTACACTTCATAATAATTGATCACAACAATTGAAAAATCTTTAGAGACTGAACGGCATTCTGCCTAATGTTAAGGTTATCAATTAACACTATATCTAATTTTATATTGAAATCACATCCAAAACTAATTTTATAAGTGCCTAACTGCTTGTTTATGGAAATAGCTCCTTCAAATGATTTCTGTGATTAGCTTGACTGTTTTGCTGTAAGTGGATATAAATTAAGGAGAATTGATTCCAGAATTCTTTTGAAATAAAGGACTGAACCTATCTTAATTGAAATTAATTAGACTTAATGGCAAAATGCCTGCCTTATGCTGAACATCTCTCTGTAATGCTGTTCTTTCAAGGCAAGTCAGTTCATCAGGTCAACCAAATATGGTGCTTTGAAGGGAATGAATCTGGGCTTTGTGTCAGCACATCCAGCTGTGGAGTCAGTGTATTATTGCTGTTCACACCAAAATCTCCCTGCAGCTGGGTTTTAGCGGGTGGTAGATTTGACACCATGCTCTGCACTGTGAAGCAGAGAAGGAAGATTGTAACACCTGCCCATTGAACAAGTCTTCTCCAAAAGGCTGCAATGGGTTGAAGAAAAAAAAAAGACTGATGCTTCTATCTGTGTTTTATGGCTGCCCTAAAACCAAGCCAAAGCAGGTAGAAATTGATGGCCTACTGGCCCTGGAGCTCAATAACAAATTTGAGCATGGTCCCCAGGGATAGGGTGCCTGTCTCCTACCTCTCCCCTGCAACAGGCACCTGGTCTTGCTGAGCTGCCACCTTGTCCTCACTAATCCATGAAGATGGACAGGCACACCCAGTGCACATCATACGTCCTCTTTTGGACTCGTCCCTTTGCATGAGATGCAGTGCCCCATCTCTCACCACACAGACCTGCCCTAGGTAATCAGCTGATGTCTGTCCAGCCAAGTCCCTGGACACTTATCTGAGACAGTGACAGGGGTCCCTCTGTCCTGCCCTGTCTCCATGCTGGCCAGCCAAAGGGTGCACCTGATGCCCCATTCTTCTGTTCTTGCCAACTGCTGCCTGCAGCCCTGTCACCACCATCTGCTGGCACCTTGGACAGACTCCTAAGACCATTTTACAAGTAGAGTCTTTTACTCCCCATAAATCACCCTGGTGAGGCACATTGGAGATCTCTTCAGATGGTAGTTCAGGTCTTTGTACATTTGGCCCTCTGGGGTTTTCTTAACTCCCCACTGGTATGATAAGGGGAACCAGCTGCGAATACGCTCCCAATGGCCATAGTGATGCTTTGGGATGATTTTAGAGACATTTCTCAAGCTTTGTTAGACCATAAGTCTAGGGCCTGTCTCCCCTGTGCCATGTGGTTACTCATGTAGCAGAATAAATAGGGAAGAAAACTCAGAATAAAAATGTTTTATTGCCAAAAACTCATTCAGAAGAAGATAATAACAAGTCCAGAAAATTCTCAAGCCAATCTCATGTCTACAGTGCCTAGAGTTTTGCTATCTATGCCAGAGGCTGAAGATGAGCGAGACCAATGGTCCTTGGTCTGATACACTAATATCTGCCACAAAAGGAGCGACCTGTAGGAAGAACATGTTTTATCGATGACTAAAAGGAAATCTAGTGCTCTTCAGGAAGATTTGGTGCACTTCTCCCTGTAAGTGTAGGAGTCCATTTCAAGGAAGAGATAATCTGTGTTGTGCCATCTAAGGGATGGAGTCCAGGTTGAAAAATATTCTGATTTTACAAACATGGAACACTGCCCTCATTCAGCAGTCAGGTTCTGCCTCCTGGCAGAACCTATCTCCTTCCAAGAAGCAGGGCTTTGAAAGACAGGTGGGCACTGAACTCCAGGAGGGCATTTCAAGCTCAGCTGTTTGTTCCTGGAGGAAAAATTGTGCACTTCTAATTGTTCTGAATGTGCATTCAGGACCAGGTCCTGCAAATCTAGAACAAGCCAGGAATTGATTGAGAAAGGATGGCAATTCATTACCATGACATGCACGTAAAGATATCTTAAAGAGACCACACAGTATTTACTTTTTATAAAAACAATGACAGCAAGATGAGAAGCAGTCACATGCCACAGATTGGGGTTATGAGAAGTGTACTCTAAAGACAGCTGAAGACACAACCCTCTTCATACCAGCTTTCAAGTGTATGTGTGCAAAGCATGTTATGAACTACAAGTCTGTACATATTTCATAAAGTGTGTGTAAATTTAGTATCTGCCATGAGTATTATTTATTGCTTTGTAAAGTAATGTATGTATGCATTCAGCCATCTGTGTAGAATGTAAATGTCTTGAATTGCTGTGCACAGAGGCAGTGCAATTTATTTTATTTGAAACATGCTGTATTTCTTTTTCCAGAGGCTGTATAATCTGCTATGAAAACCACTGAAAAATAATTTTCTTATTAAATGAAAATTTGCATTAATATCTCAGCTCTTGAAATAGAATTAGAAGGAAATTCAAAAGAAAAAAAAGTCAAAAAGTAACAGCACATGTTGTAATTTGGATTTTTCTCATGCATTTGCATATATTTTCTAATTTTATGCACTATGCTTTTAAAAATGCTCATGAATGGCCTCTACAGAAATATGGTCTCAAACTGAAGACTCTGTCAAAAAGTAAATATCGAATTACACAAAACTTGCAGCTAATAAAGTCAGACAAAATAAGATTATATTTGTTGGTTTTCAATTAGAAAATAACCCACAAGTTTCATAAGCATTTTCATTCATGCTTTCATGTCGGTTTTCAAGTATTAGAAAGGCTTATCTTCCAGCAACCAAGTAAACAAGACCAGATGCGGTGTCATCAAAAAAATCCCATTGAGAATCCTCACCCCAGATCCAGTTTGCTCCCATAGGAACCACTGGACTAACAACAGATATGCAGCCTCTAAGGACTTGGCAGAGGATTTTGGAAGGTGTAGTACTCCCGTTTCTGCCACCACTGACCTGCAGCAGCACTGGAGATGTGGGTCCAGTACCAGGGTACTGCAGATGGAGCAAGGCAGAGAGGAGGCCACAGACAGAGCAATGCAAAGCTGCAGTCAGCATTACCTCTAAAAACAAGAGGCTCAGAGCAATTTTGTTAGAGTAATTGAATACATCCAACAATTATTGTCTGCGAAACTCATTGCATAAAGTTGATTAATTAATGGAAAAATACTTATGGAAGCTCTCCTGTGATATCTTGGCATCAGTGGGCTTTGTGTCTGCCTTTCAGCAAAAAAAAAATAGAAGTGACCTTGGCTTCAACATCCATACCATTTCAAACATCTCTTACACACAGTTTTGGCCCTCCAAGAATCAATTGCAGTTTGAAGCTTGAAGGAGACAATGCTTTTGTCAAGTGTTACTGCACTTGAGGTCATCAATCAAATCCAAGCCTATAAGATCTTCTCCATTCTCATTACAAACATTGCAAGCTGGATGCAGGCATTAGGCAGGTAGAATCACAGAAGTGCTGCAGGATGCAGAATATCATACTGACTTCAATTTCTTCTGCTTGATAGTTGTTTGATTCAAATTTATATTGCAGCACATGCTTTGTTCCATGTTTAACTTACTCTTAATAATATTATTTAAAGCTTAAACAGTATAGACAACTGACAAAGACTGTTTACTGTAGAGGTTCTCTTTAAATGTTTGCACTATTCACCATTTAAAACTTCATTTACTTTTTCTATCCTGTTGGCTACAGTTCTATTATATATTATTACATGAAACTGCTTCTTATATTGCATTTTCTTGTGGTCTGGTGTATTAAACACCATGAAATGAGCAGAATACTGTATTTGGGTAGCTATTTTCATGCAGTACAAGTATCAAAACTCAGCCCTTTCACTGTGTATTTGGCATGGAAAATTATGGAGTACAATTAATATCTCATTAACGTTTTTTTAATGTATGACTTTGCACAAATTGGAAGATCCCTAATACTTATTGGAAAAACTGCAGAGAAAAGTGTTGCAAGACATCTCATAGCACTATATGTGATGAAGTGCCCAGAGACTGCAAATCCTGTGTCTGCAGTCTGGTTTCTTTCTGCTCAGGCTAGTGAAAATTGTGCTGGCACATCAGTGATCTCATGACTTAAGTATTAAGTATAATTAAGTATCTTCGCATAGCTTTTAAGAAAGGGATATTTAAGGAAATCTGGATGCCTACTGAAATTTTTTTGAATGCTGGTGTATGAGAAATTCTTTGAATAGCTTTAAAATGTAAGTGGGTCATTTGATATAAATGCCAGATTCTATCTTCTGAAATTATACTCAATTCGTTATTGATTAACCTTAGGGACATTTTGTACTTTTGTATTTAGCAAGCATTAATAATTGGATATATTAATCCATGCATTGGACTGAGTATTCCAGGGATGGAGCATCCACATCATCTCTGGGCAACATTTTCTGATGCCTCACCACCTTCATAGTAAATATTTTCTTTCCTAAATTCTAATCTAAATCTACCTTTTTTGAGCTTAAAGTCATTCTCCCTTGTTCTACCATTACATGCCTTTGTAGAAGTCCCTCTCCAGAAATCCTGTAGCCCCCTTCAGGTACTGGGAGGTGCTCTAGGCTTTCCCCAGAGCCCTGTCTTCTCCAGTCTGAATCACCCAACTCTCACTGTCCTCATAGCAGAGGTTCTTCAACCCATGATCTTCACAGAAATCACACAATTAATAAGGTTAGAAAAGACCATAGTGGTCATCAAGTCCAACCTATGTAGAGATCATCGTGTCCAGCCTATGGATCATCACCTATAGATCATTGAGTCCAACCTATCCACCTTCTTTGTGGCCTCCTCTGGACCCACTCCAACAGGTCCACATCCATTTATTTTGAGGACCCCAGAGCTGGACACAGTACTCTGGGTGGGCTTTCACTGAATTATAGTAAAGGATTTGAATCCTCTCCCTCACCCTGCCGGCCACACTGCTGTTGATGAAGCTGAGGTCGCATCTGGCTTCCTGGCCTGTGACCTCGCATTACCAACTCACGTCAAGATGCTCATCTACCAGCACTTGCAATTCTTGACCTGCTTTGTCATACAATACATAGAAAGAATCACCTTATGCTACTTCATATCACTTGCAGATATTAGAAGTGTTCTGGAGCAGAACTGTGCTTTTATTTTGTTTCTGCTGCATGGTGTACAATGTTGACATTAATTACCAGTTTGAACGTATTTCCATTTTCATGGGAGATCTTGAAAATTCTCTACTGTTTCCTACCACAGACTTAGGGGTTTATTAAGCTATTCATTAAGAAAATATGTCAAATCTCTTGCCTGTTAGGTTTTGTTAAATATTTGGGATTTATTAATTTTACTGCATTTTATTAAGTTTTCTGCCACAGAATTAGAGGAGACCTTTACCAGGCAATGGAATTAATGAAGCATCTATTTCCATATGATGTTTCACAGAATCACAGAATATTCTGAGTTGGAAGGGACCTGCAAGAATCATCGAGTCCAACTCTTAAATGGCACCACTGCCTCCCTAGCAGAAGTTTATCTGTACCCTCATTCAGAGCAGGTCAATATGGATAAAGATATTTTTACTGGGATTTACTCTAGGGTCCTTCAGGCCACCTAATCAATTCAGTTTAATTAATATCATTAAAAACTGGTTCTTATGCTTTCTCCACCATTCACAGTATTATGTAACCTCAACTTTCTGTTATTCCTGCAGACTATAGTATCAGACAATATTTGCCTGTGATTTAGGTAGATTATTATTATGTTTAATATAATTTTTAACATATTTGTAGTAAGTGTACTTGAATTTGTTAAAGCTCCCAGACACTCCAGTAAACTTAGGACTGCAACTTCCACATAAGAAGGGAACAAATCTAATAAGAAGTCACTACATATTCATATAAACACAAACAGATCTTAAAAAGGGCTCTAAAATTCACATCAAGGCAGAGGCTTTACAAACACATTCTCTTGGACTGAAAAAGTAAATAAAGCATATGGTGTTGGGGGAAAGAAACGAATGTTTGCTAACAGAAAAATGTGCTCTCCCTGCTGCCTCACCAGCCCAGGATGTTTCTGCAATTATATTCTCCAAAGTCTGCCCAGTACGTAGACCAAGGTACCTACGGAAAGGAAATGTCTCCTATTTATTCAAGCTAATCAGGCTTCTCTGAGTCCAAGGCTGTAGTGGCAGATCAATCTTAAAACATCTCCTTACCCCTACCAGTGCACTGTTTTCAGCTCCTCATGAACACAAAGGCAAATCTATGCATGTGTTCAGCTGCTCAAGCCTGAGCCACTTTCCACTCACACAGCAAAGCTGTTTTTACTGCAAACAGTGGGATCTGAACCAGCACTCACATGTGTAGTACGACTCCATAATATACCCTGATTAATTAAACGTGTTATCTTCTCTTTGATTTCTGTAGCAGGGCCTTTCTGCTTTATGTGTAGTGTGTACTTACAAGCAGGTATCCATTGAAGGGATCAAAATTGGTGAGTCACTCACTCATTGGTGATCAGGAGGATAGATCAGAGCACCAGCTGTGAGCACACTGGTGTACATGAACAGAGGTGGCATAAAGTCCATGTTAAATAGTCTCTGTTACCTCTTTGCAGCAGCACTATCTTTTTAGCACGTATTTTCTAGATGGCATGTGAAAATATGGGAGGATCCTGCTCAAGCAATACAAGCTGTTTAAGAAAAGCAGGCCGAGTTGCTGTACCTGGGGAAATGAGCAGGGATACAACTGAAAAAAAAGATAATGGAGATACCCAAGAGAAAGTTTGCAAAAGTGACTGCCCATACAGGCTAGCATTGCTTCCAGTGAAGAAAACATGGTTACCTACTTCTTTCTGAGGATCAAAACATCAAGACACTTCTCAAAGCATCACAGCCTCGGGCACTGCAGAGCACTAGAGCCTTACCTACCCTTTGCTGAACCCTGTCGTGGTTCAACCCTGGCTGGATGCCAGAGACCCACCCCAACTTCTCCTGAAGGAGAGAAACTGGAGAATAAACCTGGTTTCAGGCAAAAACAAGGCAAAACTATAAGTAAAGAACATAAAGGGTTTATTTTCTAACTAACAAGATCAGAACTGCAAGGGAAGCATCATTTAGAAGGCAACCTTTCTCCCCCCACCCCTCCTTCTCTTACAATAGATGTAATATTCCCTTTTCCACCAGGAGAAAAAGGGGGAACATAGGGTAGGGGTAAACCAGGCAAATTGGTATTTCTGACCAGATCCAGGGTAGGAACCATCTCTCTGCCCTTCCATAAAGTTCTCTCGAGAGAGAGAGAGAGGGAAAGGTCTTTCATGACCCCTCCCAAGTGAGATCTCCACCTGAGGATGACAGTTCTTCTGAAAATTCTCTGTTGTNATCTTAAGTGCCCATCACCACAATTACAATATTCCACCCCTAGAGCCACCACCACAGTTACAGTGTAGTTTTCACACAATCTTATTCTATTACATTAAAACTACAACTATTAACTATTAGCACTTGTTTTGCCTGTGACCCTTTCAAGTTATAATCCTCTCTCATACCTCAACAGATCGAAACCATCCTCTGCTACCAAATGTTGTGGTTCGACCCTGGCTGGATGCCAGAGACCCACCCCAACTTCTCCTGAAGGAGAGAAACTGGAGAATAAACCTGGTTACAGGCAAAAACAAGGCAAAACTATAAGTAAAGAACATGTCATCAGCCTGAAGGAAGAGGTCCACACCCACCTGGCAGCAACCTCCCCTCAGGTAGTTGTAAACAGCAATGAGGTCGCCTCTGAGCCTCCTCTTCTCCAGGCTGAACAACCCCAGTTCCCGTAGTCACTCCCCATAGGGCTTGCTCTCCAGTCCCTTCACCATCCTCGTTGCCCTTCTCTGGACCCTCTCAAGCAGCTCAACATCCCTCTTAAACTGGGGAGCCCAGAACTGCACACAGTACTCAAGATGTGGTCTGACCAGCTCCGAGTACAGGAGAAGGACAACCTCCCTGGTCCGACTGACCACACTGTTCCTGTTGCAGGGCAGGATGCCATTGGCCTTCTTAGCCACCTGGGCACACTGCTGGCTCATATTGAGTTTCCTGTCGATCAGTACACCTAAGTCCCTTTCACACTTCTTTTCCACATTCCTTTAGTGAATAGATGTCCCTGATAGTGGTTAACGGGCAGGGGAGCAGCATTCATGCTTGATGGGGTACAAGTCTAGCAGCTGCAAAACTCTATATCCTAACTTTTTCTGATGTCATATTCGAGTACTGTACTATGTACAAAGTTGGGATTTTTAGAACACTTCCAAGTAACTGTGGCAATTGTTTTGTCTCACAATGTACCTATTCTGCTCACAGTGGATGGTGACATCACCTACCTTCAGGCAACCTGAGGTAAGCATAGGTCCTGGCTGGTATTGGCATGTTCCATAATACCTACAGGAATTGTTAAGGGCCTTTCCATGGGAAGCTGCAAATGCAGCAGCGGTCAGTATGGACATCATGACACCAGCCCAAGGCATCAGTATATACTCTTTGCCCAAGTGACTTGGCTGTAAACAAAAGGTACCCTGGTCTTCTCACCCTTGAGGCAACAACCTTACTCTTAGCCATGAAGATAGAGCTTGTATATGCTCTATTGCAAAACTAATACTCCAAGTTACATTCCAGTAACTTGCTTGCATGACAGTTTTCATCAGCAAAACAGTAAACAGTCATTGAACTGAGAAATTCAAGGGCATTTTTCAGTGGGAGCATACTTGTATTTGTGATTTATAGCACCCTGAATAAAACCATGGCATTGCTTATGCCATGGAAATTTCAATTCCCATGATAATCCAATCTTCTTCAAACCTAGTTAAGAGGTGCCTTATTATACCTCTTGAGGTAGATCATAAAGCCTGAAATTCCCTTTAGATTAATTAATGTTTTGAAGACACGCTTCTAAGACACTGTGATAGCTGAAGATGAGAAATAAATTTCATCATGACACCCACTCTGGTACCGCCTTTCAAAATGCTTTCAGGGTAGCTCATCACTCATGTGCCGTGAATGAAACTTTTATTAGATGCTCTGCGTCTGTCCTTCCTGTCTTTGCAGAATCTTTTCTTGAATCTCTCTAGACACAAATTCTATTACTATTTTTAAATTGTCTTTCAGAACTTGTTAATCTTCTGAATTCTTCAGTAGTTAAGCAAGTCTCTCCACATTCCTGAAAGATTATTTTAGTGTCATAGCTACCCGAATTTCTTTTTAAATATAATTTTTAAATATGAACTTTAATAGTGAATTATTATTATCAGAAGAAAATTGGGATATCATCCAGATAAAATGCAGAAAACTAGGACATGAGAAACAGTAGTGAGCAGGAATTCTTCTTTAACTGTATAACTGCAAGATAAATAAATTGGGTATTTCTTGCTTGTTATCTAGAAAAAAAATCTGTTCTTCTATGGTTTTTCTGCCACATCGTGTTGGGTTTTTTTTCTGGAATAGAGTTAATTTCTTTAGATTTGCACTGAAAACAGTGCTGATAACACAGGGATGTTTAGAATCGTAGAATAGAATCATAGAATGATTAGAGTTGGAAGGAACTTTAACATTCACCTAGTTCCAATCCCATGCAACAGGCAGGGATTCCCTTCACTAGATCATGTTGCTCAGGGTCCACTTCAGCTTGGCCTTGAACACTTCCAGGGACGGGACACCCACAGCCTCCCTGGGCAGCCTGTTGCAGTGTCTCAGCACTCTCACAGTAAAGAATTCCTTCCTAGTATCTCAGTTCAACCCACACTCTCTCAATTTACAGAATCACAGAATCACAGAAAATTATGAGTTGGAAGGGACCCACAAGGATCATCTAGTCCAACTCACCATCTAATACCCGTACACCGACCAAGAGCACATCCCAGAGCGTAATACCAACCTAGATGCCTCACAGTCTAGCAGGCCACTCCGAGCCAGAAGGGGCCCAGGGTCATCCAGCCCTACACCCCCCAGCTAGGCCATGTCACTAAGCTCCTCGTCCAGTCTTCTCTTAAACACTTCCAGGGATGACGACTCCACCACCTCCCTGGGCAGCCCATGCCAATATGCAATTACTCTCTCTGTGAAAAACCGCTTCCTAACGTTAAGATTAAACCTCCCCTGGCGTAGCTTGAGGCTGTGCCCTCTCGTTCTGGTGTCGTCAGGCTGGAAGAAGAGGTCTAC
>WEKX01017410.1:23319-56017 GCA_013390025.1 Pitta sordida | reverse complement strand
TTTCCGAAATCCATGCTGACTAGATCTAATGTCATGGTTGTTCTGCAGTTGCTGTGTAATGGCACACAAGACCATCTGTTCCATGACTTTGCATGGGACTGAGGTCAGGCTGACTGGCCTATAGTTGTTAGGATCATCTTTCCTACCCCTCTTGTGGATGGGTGTCACATTGGCCAATTTCCAGTCTTGTGGCACAACACCAGTAAGCCAGGACTGTTGGTAAATTATGGAGAGTGGCTTGGCGAGTTCATCTGCTAATTCTTTCATGACCCTCGGGTGGATTCCATCCGGTCCCATAGACTTATGAGGGTCCAAGCCACTCAGCAAGTCTCTGACTACCTCCTCTTGGATTACAAGGGGGTTATACTGCACCCCAGCTCCTTCCATGCCACTGCTGATCCAGTTAAAACCATTGTCCCTTATCCTACCGCTATCTGCCCATAAAAAAGTCCCTCTCTCTCGTTTTTATAAGCCCCCTTTAGGAATTGAGAGGCTGCAATGAAGTCTCCCAGGAGCCTTCTCTTCTCCAGGTTGAACAGCTTGTCTTCATAGTACATGTGTCCCAGCCCTCTGATCATCTTTATGGCTCTCCTCTAGATCTGTTCCAACAAGTCCATGTCTTTCTTGTGCTGAGGGCCCCAGAACTGGATGCAGCACTCGAAATAGGGTCTCATGGGAGCAGAGTAGAGGGACAGAATCCCCTCCCTTGTCCTGCTGGCCACACTGCTTTTGCTGTGAGTGCAGAGTTTTTGTTTTTGCTGAGCAGCACTTGCACAGTGTCAAAGCTGTGCATGAGGAGGTGTGCTGTCCTGCCCTGAAAGGAAAAGAAGCACACAGATGCCTAGGTGCCCATGGTAAAAAAGGAACAAAAAAAGTCAGATGGGCCTCAAAAACTTATAAAGTTTTATTAGTAAATTATACAGTTAGCATGGATTTGCCATGATAGTCCCTTATCTTCCAGCATAATCATATTGCAGTGGATTTTAAGTAAAGGCTAGGGTGAAAGAGAGAAGAGAGATTAAAGAGAAGGAGAGAAGGAGAGAGGTGCAATGCCCACATCCACCCTCTGCCACCCTTCCCCCAAAAGCTAGAAGAAGGCATAACATTATTATTTGCTTTTCATATTTTGTAATACATCCGTTTGAATAGCTTATCAAACATCCAACACTACCCCTCTCTCTCTCTCTAGGAAATGTTTCCCAGCTAATAACCATCCAGTTTGCAAGGTATGACACCAACTCCTGTCGCTGCGCACACCTCATTCGTGCTCCACTCCAGCTCTTTCTTGGGTCAGCTGCTCTTAGGACCCCCTTCAAAGAGAATTGCTTGTGACACTTTTACCTGAAGGTTTCTGCGGCTAATAAAAAAATAACATGGATCTTGGTGGCTTGTAGTTCGTGCCCTGTTTTCTTGAAAGGTAGAGTAATAAGTTTTACTACCTCACATGATGAGCAGTGACTGATGTCTCAGAGCTAAGTCAGCCTTTTGGAAAAATTTCATTACTCTGGTTCACCAGGTCAAAAATCTTAGGAAAAGGGACATTTAGAGAGCTAAGACAAAAGAAGCTGTGAATGAGCAGGAAATTAAAAGGGCTTCTTGCCTGCAGCAGTTCTTGTTGCACTGACTCAGGAGGAGCTGTCTGAGAAGGGACTCAGATTGTTCTGACATCTCCATTACCAGGGAGAGGCATAAATTCTTCACTGGAGCACCTCAGCCAGGAAATATAGCCAGAGCCTGCAGGGTTGGCTTGTCAAAGGGAGCAGAGTATGTCACACTGCCATGGTCAGCATGTACCTATTCCTTGCTGTCCTGGGAATTTGTTTCTTCTCCCTTAAGCAGTTGTACTTACAAGGAAATACTGTGGTCTTCATGTGTTAAGTATGTGGTAATCCATATGCAAGTTGTAGCACAGTGGTACATACTTTACCAAGAATATAAATGATATTCAGTTGTCTTGGGTAAAGATACATAACTCTTTCATGTAACATTTTGGTTGTTTGATTACTCCAGCTGTTTATAGATGATCTCTGACCCAATTGAATTATGATAGATATAAAATTATTGTATTCTAGTGAATGGTGAGAGGGGTGGGTACAAATTGAAAGAGGGAAAATTTAGGTTAGATAACAAGAAGAAATTTTTTACTCCGAGGATGCTTAGACACTGGAGCAGATTGCCCAGGGAGGTTGTGGATCACAGGATCATAGGATATTCTGAGTTGGAAGGGAACCACAAGGATGATCCAGTCCAACTCCCAAGCGAACGCCCACCCAGGGATCAAACCCGTAACCCTGAAGCCATAGGANGAATAACTTACCTAGTCCAATGGCATCCTTCCTGATACAGGCCAGGATGCCATTGACCCTCTTAGGCACCTGGGTACACTGTTGGGTATGTTAAGTTTTCTGTCAACCAAATCCCTCTCCATTTCACCACTCTCTTGCCACTCATCCCCCAGCCGATATTGGTGCATGGGATTTTTGTGTCCAAAATTAAGAACCCAGCACTTCGATTTGTTAAGTCTCATATTATTAGAATCTGCCCATTTCTCTAGCCTCTCAAGGTCCCTCTGAAGGGTCCTTCTACCCTCTGGCAGTTTAATATTTGCTCCCAAACTTGCTAATGGTGGACTCAATTCCACCATCCATATCATCAATAAAGATATTAAACAGTGCCGGGCCTAACACTGATCCCTGTGAGACTCCACTAGTGCCCGGCTGCCAGCTGGATGTGGCACCATTTACCAGCACTCTCTGGGCTCGTCCATCCAGCTAGTTCCTAATCCAACACAGAATGTTCCCATCCAATTCACAGTGTGAGAGTTTCTTCCGAAGCTTACTATGGGAAACCGTGTCAAAGGCTTTGCTAAGATCCAAGTACACAACATCCATAGCCTTTCTATTGTCAACCACGTGAGTCACCAGTTCATAAAAGGAGATCAAGTTGGTCAGGCAGGACCTACCTCTCCTAAATCTGTGCTGACTAAATCTAATGCCACAGTTATTTTACAGGTGCTGCGTAAGAGAACACAAGACTATCTGTTCCATGACTTTACCCAGGACCAAGGTAGGCTGACAGGTCTATAATTACCCGGGTCATCGTTCCAGCCCTTCTTGTGGATAGGTGTCACATTAGCCAATTTCCAGTCTTCTGGTACATCACCAGTAATCCAGGACTGTTGGTAAATTATGGAGAGTGGCTTAGTGAGTTCATCTGTCAGCTCTTCCATCACCCTCGGATGGATCCCATCTGGTCCCATGGACTTGTGAGGATCCAAGCCACTCAGCAAGTCTCTAACTAGCTCCTCCTGGATTACAGGGGGGTTATACTGTACCTCCACTCTGTTCTCCAGTCCAGAAGTCCAGTTGTCCTGCAGGCAATCTGTCTTGCTGTTAAAAACAGAGGCAAAGAAGGCATTAAGTATCTGTGTTTTCCTCACCTCTAGTTACTATATTCCCCTCTAGATCCAATAAGGAATGAAGGTTGTTGCAGCCTTTCTTTTTGCTGTTGATGCTGTTGTAAAAACGTTTCTTGTTGTCCCTTACAGAAACGGCTATTTTGAGTTCATTTTTGGCTTTTGCCTCTCTAATTTTTCTCCTGCATGACTTGACAACTTCCTTAAACATACCCTGGCTTACCTCCCTTTTTTCCAAAGGCCATAAATCCTCTTTTTTCCCCCTAGTTCTTTCAGGAGCTCCTTGCTCATCGAGGCTGGTCTTCTACCCCTCCGACTCATCTTTCGGCACATTTGGACTGCCCGCTCCTGTGCCTTTATGAGCTCATTCTTAAAGTATGTCCAGCCTTCCTGGACCCCCTTGCCAATAAGGGCTGTTTCCCATGGTGCCCTCCTAATTAAATCCTTAAATAGTTCAAAATCTGCCCTCCAGAAGTCCAGCATGAAGGTTTGGTTCATGCCCTTTCTCATCCCACTGTCAATTTTCTCATTTCTATTATCTCATGATCACTGCATCCCAGATTTCCTCCGACCACAACATCGCCAACCAGCTCTTCCTTATTTGTAAACAGTAGTCCGAGCACAGCCTCGCTCCTGGTAGGCTAACTCACCTGCTGGGTCAAGAAACAATCAATCATCAACTAATCTCTAGGAACCTTCTGGACTGTCTCCTCTCTGCTGTGTTAAGTTCCTAGCAGATATCAGACAGAATGAAGTCTCCTGCAAGAACTAGGGCAGCCAATCTTGAGGCTTTCTCTAGTTGCTTAAAGAGCAATAGGTCTACCTCTTCTTCTTGGTCAGGTGGTCTATGAAATACTCCTACCAGGATTTCAGTTTTATTGACTATCCCTCTTACCTTGACCCGGAGGCTCTCAACCTGATCGTCCTTAATGTCAAGTTCCATGGTATCAAGATGATCCAACACAAGCATTGTTTAAAGCCAGGTTAGATAAGGCCTTGAGCAGCCTGGTCTAGTGGGAGGTGCCCTGACCTGTGGTAGGGGGGTTGAGATGACCTTTAAGGTCCGTCCCAGTCCTCTGACATGCTATGTTTCTATGATTCTATGTTGCTATGTTGCAGGGGAGAAAAGGGAAGAGAGCAAACCTGACAAAACAGGATCATATAGTCTTATGTAAGGAGTTGAAAATTTTGGAGAGTTAGAGGTAGATGGTGCTGAATACTTAGGAGACTGGAATGGGGAAGTGTTAAGGGGTAAAGTCCTACTAAAGCACTTTTCTAGCCTCAAAAAAGGCTTCACTCGGTGCATTTAGGAGTGGTAATTGAAGCTTCCTCACTTCCATTTTGCCTATGCAGCACTTACCCTGTTTTCTCTATGTAGGTAAAACATACAAATTCACTATTTTAGCCACTTTTGTATCTCCAGGAGGGAGCAGACCACTGTGGCATCTTGGTTGCCCCTCTGTATGCTCAGGCACTAGTAATAGGTGGAAAGCCATGATGGTGTCAGGATACAGAATTGTGCTACTTCTTGTACCATTATTCCTGGATGCAATGTAACTTTTCTTCCTGCACCATCTATTGGAGGGGGGAAGTCATACAGGCAAGCATCTTTGCAAATGTACAGTAACTCCTAATCAATAAATGCAGGCCAAGAAGAGAGAGAAGGAAGAAACCCCACAAATATCATCCTCCTTCAGCTGCACCAAGGAGAGTGAGAAATCAATGTTTTTGTGGCAGGGTACTCCCACTGAAAATTTCCTCTTCTCTGTGCTGGTACGGTCTCAGAGGCCTAATGGTGCATGTCACTTCTTAATGCCACAACTGGGCCTATCGTGCTGTGGCATCATGCCTCAGAAAAAGTGTAATTGCTGAAGCCTGGCCTCAAATGCTGATGAAAAGAAAGGAACTGCATATGTGTATGTCCCAAACCAAGTATTAAAACTGGAATGTGATTGGCAGTAGACCAGGCCCCTAGATTATATAAAAAGCTAGTGCATGCAGTGCAAGAGGCTTGGGAAAGGAGTAAAACATCTGACTGCATATTAACTGTTTAAGAGGCCATCCAATAGGACCTCTCCGAAAAATTCTTGGTTATGCAGCCCTTTATTTTATTTGGGAGAAGTGACAGTGGAGGGGATTGAGAAATTCTCATCTCTGCTATGGAGCCAGGGCAGCAAATCAAAGACATGATGTGAAAACACAATCGATTTTGTAATATTTTTTTGAAAATACTGTGGGATGGCATCGCTTAAAGACTTTTCATGCTGTTGTATTATAGAGTATAGGATGAATATTAAAAGTGTTTTTCTGTATCAGATAATGAGAAGCCTAAGTACAATACAGCATGAAGAACCAGTAGAACCCATTGGGTGGTGACACCTTTCCCTGGTAGAGAGCAGATAAGACTAATATGTAGAACCAATGCAACCTCTACCGAAGTAGAACCAATGCAATATTCAAAAAAGCAAAAGGCAGAATCTTTAGAAACATTCAGTGATATCCTCTGTAGATTCTTCCCTCTGAGGCCCCATAGAGCTACTAAATGCTAAAACCCAAATGCTGGGAAAAGGCAAAGATACATCTACTGCTTGCCTATCAAGATTTTTTTTTTTTTGTCATTGAATATCTTTAAATCATTAATTTAACTGTCAGACTTTGTGCTTTGTAGTTCTTTGAAAGGATCGATGCTGGAACTCATGTTTTACCACATGTTCATATGTCATCTGGAAAAATGAAGTAATGAAATTTTCTGATGATACTCTATTATTTAAGGCAATAAAATGGAATCCAACTGTGAAGAGTTGCAGATGGCTCACAATACCAAGTGATTGTGAGAAAAATGGCTGATAAATATGAAGTATTGCACACAGAAATAAACATTCTTAACCATGCATAACAGTGGTGTGCTCTAAACTAGCTATCAGCAAGCAGGAAAAAAGATCTCTCTGTTAACAATTGCAATTTCAATAAAATCTCAATGTCATGCTCAGAAGCCATCAAAAATAAACAAAACATTACAAAAAATCTTAATAAAGGAATAGAGAACAAACTGAATAATGATCCTCTGCCACTGCATGATCATATTGTGAATGTTACATGTTTTCTGGTTCTTTCCTCCTCCAAGAAATCATGGGTAGATTATACAGAGAAAAGCAAGAGCAGTCAAAGCTATGGAATAGAATCACAGAATAAGTTAAGTTGGAAAGGATCCATCAATATCATCAAGTCCAACTCTTATCTCCACACAGAACACCCCAAGAATCACATCATGTGCCTGGGAGTGATGTCCACTTCTTGAACTCTGTCAGTCTTGGTGCTGTGACCACTTCCCTGGTGGAGCCTGTTCCAGTTCCAGTGCTCAACCACCTTTGAGTTCCTGCTAACCAACTTAAACTTCCCTTGACTCAGTTTCATGCTGTTTCCTTGAGTCCTGTCTCTAGTCACCAGAGAGAAGAGGTCTGTACCTGCCTCTCTGCTTCCCTTCATGTTGAAGAACACAGTGTGGTCTCCCCTCAGTCTCCTCCAGGCTGAACAAACCAAGTGATCTCAGCCACTCTTCACGAGTCTTCCCCTCTAGAGCCTTCACTATCCTCATGGCCCTCCTTTGGACACTCTCCAATCACTTAATGTCTTTTTTATATTGTGGTGCCCAAAATTGCAAATATTAGCTTTTATGAGGAGGAGGTTATATGAGGAAATGTTAAAGAGCTCAAAATGTTTTATTTTGAGAGAGAAGGCTAACAAAGGAGCCTATGTATCTTCATGTGCACACAGCCATGAATGGCATGTGGCAGTGAATAAGAACTCATATTTGCTATTTCTCACAACACAATACACAAAGGTCAATGGATTAAATTCTCAAATTTAACAAGACTACTAATCAGTCTTGTTATTATCTCTGGCTCAAGAAGTATCTCCTCACACATGCACTATTTTTATGTCACTTCCCTAAACCTATTTTACCAGCCCAAATTGGGGACAGAATACAGAACTAGCTGAGGACATTATGGTCAAACCTTCCCAGCACATCCCGTGGTGAAACACAATTTTCTCCATTGTGTTTCCAGAGTGGCTTTCTATGCAGGATCCTGGAGGCCCAAGCTAGGGTTACAAAGCATTACAGGGAGTAGAGATGCAAAGATCAGGCCATCTTGACAAAAGTGAGTTACAAACACCCCTCAGATCTGTGTGTTTCTTCATGGAACAATGGCAAAACTAGAGCCTTTCATGAACAATACAAGAAGGAAAATGTAATTGCCATACAAAGCATCCTTGGGGAGACAGCAGAAACACTAAGTTATTCAGATTAAAAGTCTCCTCACTTACAAGAGTGATGGTCAAGGAACAGACCTATACAGTTGCTCTTCACTGTTTGAAAGCTCGTCGGAGCATTAATCGGATGAATCCCCACTCCCTCTTAGATCACACTCTCTGAGCTTTTTGAAAGCAGACACTCCATGGGGAGCCATCCTTTTCTCACCTCAACTCTGAAGCAAAAAGCCTGCAACAACAAGAGGAGCCCCACTTTTGTAAAGGACTCCTACTACACATTAATATGTACCCCTGAGAAGCATTTTATCCTATATGAAACTGGAGGGCTCTCTTCTCCTTCGGTAAACTCCAAATTAATTTAAAGAGATGCCTTTTGAACTACTCACTCAGTATGACACAGGAAAACTCACTCAGAAGTACAAATACCAAAGAAATCAGTATACTGAGATATAGCTTGAGTGCCTGTTGTTGGCATCCACAACACATAGATGTTTAAATACATGGAACTTTGTTCTTAGTCTTCTTGGTCCAAGTTCTCCACAAAAGCTGACTCTGTAGATGATTTAAGACCTCATCACAAAGTGTGTTGATGTATGTTTCTCTGTACACTAGTGAGTGCTCTGGTTTCAGACCAAATGGATCAAATGCACAGGTTCATCTGAGGGTGAAAGACAACACTAAGGATCATGCCTCAAAAATATTACTAGGAGGCATTTATTTCACTGAGTCTGACCAGTGTGCACAGACAAAAACTGTCTTTTGTAAGGTGATGCCAGGCATTTCAGAGCAAAATGAAGGAAATTAGATCATATATTTTGTCTATTTTCATAATTCAAACAACACCAGTGAGTATTTCTGGGAAGTAAGTGTAAGACGAGTAATGTGAGCCCCCTCGAACACAATCTGATTATAAGGGGAATAGATTTCTGAATAGAAGAAAATGTCTGCTGAAATAAATTGACAGAGAAAACTGTTGCCAGCCTGGGAGCTGTGAGCCTGGGCAACAGGCATGGGAACCAAGAACTTACTTGAAAAGTGCAGCAGTTGGTCTCTTTGAAATATCCTCAGGGTACGTAGAAACAAGAGACATCTTGAGATATCAGCAATAACGGCAAAAACAAGGTACTGTAATGACAGCCTGTAATTTGAAAAGGTGGAAAAGAATCTGGAAGAATAAAAATAGTTCCCAAAAAAATCAGAAAACATCATCTATCGTCTGTTACATGTGAAAACTCAAAGTTTACAGCATCTATTGGCTGCTTGAAGAGATGGTGTCTATGCCTTCTTACATCTCTGTTATATGAAAAGGACCTAGTTTTCATTCAAAACTGGTAAAACAACTGGGAATATTGCATGCTGCACACACTTTTCTTTCCTTAAACAGGTTGAATTCTCCACATGAACTCTCTATAAGATCTTGTACTCTCACTGGGGACCCATCTGGCTGACTACAAGGTTTGTGATGTGAGATTATCTCTGAAGGGAAAGTTTCTCTGTTATTTTAGAAGACACCCTTTGCGCCTGCTTTTGGTTTGACCTCTCACCTACTTAGTTGTTGCTGTTAGTGGTTGTTGGCTATTTGTTGCTATACATACAACTGTTTGTTGATATACTATGGCATGATAATGATTTTTAATGGCCTGAGATATACATAAACATTATTAGTAATACTTATACTTGCTAGTGATGATTTTGCATGGTATTTGTGGCAATTTATAATAAAATTTAGAAATTTAGATGATAAAGACTGTGTCCTGGTGTACTAAAAAACACCGAACCAATATTCACAGGTTGAATAACCCTTTAGGTCATGACAACCAGACACTGGAACAGTTTGACCTAGGAGAGCTAGCGCTCTCCTGGAGAACTGCAGGACATACCTGATGAGTTAGCTCAGGCCAAGGAGCTGTCTGCCTACAGCCAATTTTAGCGTGTAAAATAGTTCCATAGTACAGATGCACTCTCATTGCTCTTCTTCTGACACTACCCAATTGGCTTTCATCTTCATTGAACCACAGTGCCCAAAACTGGACAAGATATTCCTGCTCAGTTCTTACTGATACATTAGGTGTTTTGCCAACTCCACGTGTTTATATATCACAGTACACTGTTTGCCTTTTTCATAACAGTACAACGTTGTTGTGTTCTGCTTGTGATCTATTACAACCCCACGGATCCTTCTCCAAAAACAGCAACCCAGCTACATGTTAAACATACTGTGCTCATACAGTTGAACTCTCATCCCTTAGAGCATTTCCAAGCATGTCCTTGGTTTTCATGTCTTTTCTCTGTTTTGCTGAGTTAACTTTGAACCTCAAACCTGTGTTCCAACCCAGATTTATGTCATCTGTAAGTGTGTAATTGGAACCATCAATGCAATCACTGAGCAGAATCAGAACAGAAAGACCTCTGGAAGAGCCCTTGTTGTCTCTTTATATTTTGCCATGAAACTACTTCTCAGCAAAGATACAGAATGTGTTTTGTATTCACCATCCAGACTGCATTTCTTTTGCTGGTCATGTGCAATCAAATCAGAAGAATGATTCCTGAAGTGAAGTTCTACAGATTAGTTGCACGTCTGCTTTTCTGCAACAGAGGCAATCAGATTATTTTTACATCATTTGCTTCTTACAAATCCCCACTGCCTCCTTAACTTTCTTTATCTTTCAAGTACTTTCTAAATAGTTCATCATTTGATTTAAATAGTTTCTTAAGCTCATCGGCATGTAATTCTCCACATCTTCCTTTTCCATGATTATTGGGAGAGTCACTACCACTGACCTGAAGAAATGAGAAGAAATGGAATTTTCTCAGCAACTTCAAACACTTTATCAGTTCAGTGCTCTGTACTTCATCTTAAGAAAGAAGAAAAAATATTTTTTCCATTTGTCTTTGCCTACTTTGTGGGAAATAATTTTTTATTATTACTAGGCTGCTTTTCAAACATTCCTCATTTCTTATGAATGGGTTGGGATCACCTTGGGCAATTATCTGTGGAACAAAGTACCTAATGATGGATGGAAGAGGCTAATGTCCTATTTTCTCATCTGTGGAGCACCTTTTCATAGTCCAGCTTGATGTAAATTGCAGTTAAAATACCAGAAAAACTAAAGTTAGGATTTGATTTTTAAAAAATCCAGCTATATTATAGGAATATAGTTAGTGTTTCTTAGCACAATATCCTGTCTTCTCAAACAAATATTATTTAATTCTTGAATAAGATGACATACTTAATGATTAAAGATAGCTGTATTGGTATAATAGTCTTACATTGGGTAAAGGTTTTTGATTTAGGAACTCACAATACTCTGTCTAAAAATGTAGAATTTTAGGCAAAAAATCCCCACACAACCACAGGCTGGCAGGAAAAATAATTTTCTTGTCTGATTTCAAGTTTCTGTCAGCAGGGATGTCACTCATTGAGGATATACATATATATCTTCCTCATGGGTCTGCCCCAGGTACTCAGCATCCTCTTCAGTGATCTGCAAGCAGACATAAAGTCACTTCCAGTAAACCACAGACATGGCAGGTTAGCAGAGAGGTCAACACTGAGGACTGGAGCAACAGAGCACTTTGAGAAAAGTGCATATGTGCAGATAAATGCCAATTATACACCAAGGCAGGAGGGAAGAGAGGCATTCCTATTGAAGATGGGCCTGTGCCTAGGAAACCAGAGTGTCTGAAACGTGTGCTAGTCTTTCAGAGGAGAAGCAATCTCTATGGAAAATGCTTTGGTAAATAGGGTGAACAAAAAAGTTCATCCTGAAAAGTGGTTTCTTAGTAGCTCTAGGAAGCAAGAGCAATCCGCTAGAGGAAGGAGAGCTCAACTCAGACTTTTCAGCTGGGAAATTAAAGAAGTACACCACTAGAAGGTGGCTACTGAAGTACCTGGAAGAACATGTCTTGACTTCAGGGTGACACTAACACAAGAAGAGTGCAATTGGGCTGTTTCTGAGGCTGAGTTGTTCAGGAACCCAAGTACTAAACTGCCTGTACAGCCTATAAAACAAAGAGCACTCAGACTGGAATCTTCTCTTACACTGAGACTTTATGTAATTTATTAGTCTTGCAGATGTAATAGGTTCATGTTACATGAAGGGAATGCAGTAATAACCATTTATGCAATTGCCCATGTTTCAAGTATAACACAAATTTATTTTGACATTGAAAATTATACTGTGCTATTAAAATAGGTGCTTGATTCTTAATTAACTCAATGTTCTCATCTTTCTAAGAGTTATCATGAAGAATTTGTTAAGGTAGATGACATAGAAGGTCCTTTAGGGAATGACAAAGGTGTTTGCAAACCAGGTGTCATTAACTGCCCTACTCTGCAAGTGGTGAAACAATTCCAGTGCTTGCTGGCTTCAACATATGGCTTGGGCTTTCCAAAATTCAAGCCATAAGTTACTGTGTAATGAACTGAACCTCCTGAGAAAAACAATTTCATGCATGTGTCTGAATTAATCAAGGGGCACAGGATATTATTAGCTGGGATTGATGTAGGCTGAAATTTATGGGACATACAGCGATAAGTTTTTGTGTTAGCGGGAAATGTGGACACATCGTACAGAAACAAACAGATACAGCATTACCTTTTTCATCTAGGTGGCCAGACTGCCAGGTAGAGCAGCCTGCTCAGTTTCTCTGAAGTTAATGGCATCAATTATGCTGAAGATGTGCCACTACAGAGGCGTCTTCTGAACACACAGGTGCTGTGGTCCTAAGCCCCAGCCCATCCACCTGTGAAATCCTATGGGGGTGGGATGTGTCTCTGAGCTCCATCATCTCCGCCTCCCAGGTGTGAACACCTCCCCCCAAGACAAGTTCCCCCAGGGCGAGTGTGGGAACTAACCCCCAAGGAGTTCCCATAACCTCCTTGTGAATGGCATCTCTCACTAGAGAGCCAAACACAGAATGACTACATTAACAAGTGACAGCATGTCCAAAGTCACTGTGTTTATAGAGATATACACATGGAAACATGACAGCCAGAATGGATAGGAGACAGCAAGCAAGTGAAACAATTCACTGGAGGATATATAAAGTTGAGTTGCATATGAAAAGATCTGCTATATGCTGTAGTTCCTTTCCCTTCTGACACTCCTAGCTGCAAATCACAATTATTCCATGTCACAAATAATATATACCATGGATTTTGTGATTCTGGTCCAACAGGTACTTTTCATTTCACTGAAAAATCCACTCTTTTTGGTAACTAATACGTGCACTGAACAAAGAAATACTTCCCCTTCATCTTCTAAATTCTGGGATTTTTTTTATCATGCCTTGTCTTGGTGTAGGATCCTGCTTCTTGTTTAAATTATATACCAGGCAACATCCTAAAGTTGTAGATAGTAAACTGCACATTGTAGTCTCATACATTATTTCCTTGGAATGGGAGGAAAGGATTTGAGGAGTTAATACATTTGAGTTAACTGATCCAGCAAAGGCAGCATCTTGGTTCATATCTGGTGTCCAGTTTGTATTTGCTGATTGCATTAAAAATCAGCAATGGCCTCCATTTTGGCAGAGCTTGCTTTCTTTGTGCAAAAAGTTCCCAACAGAAGATAAAAGAGGCATCTTGTTTTCTACTAGGTGTGAATACTGATAAAAATGTGGAAAGAGGAGTGCTTTAGTTTGTTGGGTTTACTTCTGATGATTCTACAGTAATATACAGAGAAAAGAAGTTTTACTACATGTGAGAATTTCAGCTCAGAGATTACAAAGCTAAGAAAAGACTTAGGAGTAGTTCTGAAGATTCCTCGTTCACTGGTCTTTTGGATTATATTTGCTATGGCTCTTCTTTTTGCATTATTTTTTATTAAGAAACGACAAACTGAAGTATTTGCTAGAGACTTAGAAAAACAAATCTCTGTACAAGAAGTTACCCAACATGCTATTTTGTCTTCTTGGTTTTTTTAAGGCCTTCCCAAAATGAAGCTTTTAAATGCAGGTTTAGCCACATCAGTAATTGTGCCAAAAGACTGAATATTTAATATTCAGTCACTTATTGGTTTTAGGAGCCTCATTTTAAATATCTACACTTTTAAAAATGTTACTTTGAGTAATACCATCATTCAAAATAGCTCAAATTGAGTAATTTTTCATAGAATCATAAAATCCTTTGGGTGGCAAGAGACCTTCAAGATCATGAATTCCAACTCTTATCCCAGGACTGCCAAATCTACCACTAAATCATGTCCCTAAGTGTCACATGCATATTTTCTTAAACACTCACAAGAATGGTGATTCCACCACTTTCCTGGGCATCCTGTTCCAATGCCCAATCACCTTTGCAGTGGAGACATTCTTCCTAATATCCAGCTTCAACCTTCCCTGGTGCGAAATAGCCACTTTGTCTTGTCCTGATGCTTTGTTACTTTGGAGAGGAGACCAATTCCCACTTCACTACAACCTCCTTTCAGGAAGTTGTAGAAGGTGAAAAGGTCTCCTAAGCGTCCTTTTCTCCAGGATAAACCCCAGCTTCTTTGGTCATTCCCCATAATACTTGCACCATNTTGGCATCCAGCCAGGGTAAAACCCATTACAACCATCTATTTCTAATGTTTCTTTCCTGCATCATGCTTACTCTTTATAAGATACTTTCAGGAAAAAGTCTTTTTGCAAGTAAATATAGAACTTGGGAGGAGAGCTGGATGATAAAAAGCTTCTTCTTTAGCATACCTAAACACAGAACTCTGAGAAGCTAGTGTGTTCATTAATCTCCAAAGTGAATGAACTTTTCTAAATGGCAACTTCTTTAAAAATGAGTGTATTTTTAATGGTATTTGGATAACAAAAGAATTCTCCGCATGAATACATCTGCAAATCTGATTTGTGAGAGTGGTCCCACCTGGCAGCGTAAACAGCAGCGTAAACAACATGGATGTCTGAATTTCCTGTGCAAAATAATTTGAAGGAAGTGATGACAGCAACATAGTCTGGGAGAACCCATTCCAAAGTAATGGTGAAAAAGGCAGACAGGTGCCATAAATGTTGTGCAGGAGAAATAAAGCTCTGTTGAAAAAAAAGAAATTCATCCAGTAGTTCTCTAGAGGTGCAGACTATGTTCCAGCATTATCCCCAGTAGACCTTAACAAATCATGAAAAAAGGAAAAAGAAAGGAAAAGAGCACAAAAAGGCATACATACAACACCTGATACTGCTTGAGAGACAGTGATAATGTATTTATGACATGAGCTTCCCTCAGGTTTGCATCCTGTATCCAGCAAAAATGAAGCTTTGAATTCAAATGCAATGAATCCCAAAGAACAACTAGTCATCCAACTTCAGGTACACTGCACTCTAGAAATACAAGAACAGGCCATTAAGAATAATGATGATACACACGGGCAGAGTATGAGGATATTATTCCTTTCCACTGGCCCTGCAAATTTATTCTGTGGGTGTTCTTTTATTGAATCGGTTCCCTCAAAATCCCAGGGGAACCCTCATAACAAAATAACGGTAATCTATTTTTTCTCTGGTGTCATTCTCATACAATCATTTAACTTCTTTGAGAGGAAAAAGGAGCTTGAAAATGTCAGTAAGAGCTTAGACAAGGTTACAGTATGCAATATAAGTTTTCATAACAACTTGTTGGACTTTTAATTGAAAATGTTTGCCTTTCTCTTCTTTTCCAAGGACAGTAAAGACAGATGAGTTGATGAGAGTCTCAAAGAAAATTGTACTCAGCTGGATTCACGCCAACAGTCCAAGCTTCCTCCAGGGGTGATTAAATTAGCCAAATTGAAAAGTAATTTTTTGGATTTGTTTTCCAGTGAGTTAACCCAAATTTTACTGCCTTCTATTATGGTATACAAGATATTGCCACTAGAGTCCCTGAGTGATAGATGCTTGATAAATATTTTGCAGTCTTCAGCCCAATATAGCAGTCTTCAAAGAATGCAGCTCTCAGCAAAGAACCATCAAAACAGAGTTCAACTTCTCCACAATAAATCCTGATCCAAGAATATGCTCTGGTAAATCAGATATTCTGTCAAGATTTAATCAATTTCTGTACATGCCTCTGTTCTCCCTGTTGAAAATGAGGTGGATATGCCATAGGACTGTCAAAATTGCAACCCACTCCTCCACGAGACTGTGAAAATTCCATGCCTTCTCGGAACACCTGCAGGATGCTGAGAGCTCATCTATTCCCTGTGCTTATACACTCTCTGAGCTGCACCGCACCTCAGCCCAGAAAGTATCAAGTCTTACCAAAATCTTGACTCTTACGTGTTTTCGCTTATCCTGGTGTGGGTCGTCAGCTGGTTTTAGTAAACATAAACTTTCAAAATTTCAGGGAAAGGCCACCTCTTTTCTGTGTTTAAGATATGTCAGAAACAGTGGCCTGTTCCTGCACTTCACCAAATGGTAGGGAAAAAAAATATTCTATCCTATATCCTTTTTGTGGGCTGTGTCATTCTGGGAAGTAACTAGTGGGATGGATATCCAGATACTCAATGGGCTGCAGTGGGTGCTCTGTGCTGCAAGTGACTTTGAAACACTATGTTACAAATGGTAGACTTCTCCTGAAAGAGTGACCACCACATTCATATTAACTGGTACATTTAAACAGCTTGCTCAGAGGGATGGTGATAGCCTAAAAGTGATGCTTTCAAGGGTGGCACAGAAATATCATAGTGTAGGGGTCTCTGAATATTATCCAAGAAATCGGTATTAATGAAGCTCTTTCATTGCTCATAAGCTGTGACAGCAAATGGAAAATGAATGGAAGTCGTTTGAAGTCTAATAGAGTTAGGAAAACCAACTTCATTCTGCTGTCATAAACGTAGACCAGTTGAGAACAAATTAGGAAGCAAATACACAGTAGAGCAAAAACTGCATTTTAGTACCACCAATGCCAACACAGCCTGACATCTTCAGCTCTGTTTTCCAGAAAGGGACAAGGGCCAATAGCTTCAGATTTAATAACTTTGATGAACCCAGTATCCAGGACAGAAAGAGAACAGACAGAGAGAATCCAGAAGTTTCTTGGTATTGACAACAGCTTGACAACGTTTGGCTACAGAAAGCTGAGAACACAACTGAAAAGACACTGCAAGAGCTGTAAACATTAGAAAGGAATCGGGATCAATATGGGAGGTGAAGTGCAACTAAGAGGAGCTCGACCATGCGATGACAGAATCTACATTACTTATGAAAGGAAGAAGAGGAAAGTGAGCCAAAATCAGCTGGCTTCAGAAAGTCAGCCTTCCAGAGAATCATCTGATATCCAAATCTAGAAGGGAAAAGTGAGTCTTAGGGAACTAGAATAACCTCAAAGAAATAGATCACACGTGCATTTTGTGGTGCAGCTGGCTAACCAGACACTGGGCTGAGTGAATGAGGATCTAAGACAAGATAATAACTTCTTGGGACAAACAGAAGTAGATATACCAAATCTCTATGATTAGTGAGGTGCTGGATCCACAGGTTAAGGGTTTAGAGAGTCATTTCAAGAGCCATTTGTACTGTAGCCGTGTAGACCAACATGCTTTCAGCTACTTCCCAGATGACAGGTGTCTGCAGATACCCTGCCCAAATTGGAGGGCTAAATGAGAGGGGATTGAGGTTCCATAGTGTGTCAGGAAGAAAGAACCTGCCCCCAAATTGACACTATCATGAGCTAGGTTTTGTTTAAGGTCTTGCTTCTAGGGATGTTCAGCATGAGTATCCTGTAAGCTGGATGTTATGGTCTCAGAAAAAAGTCCATATCAAGACAGGGAAAAAATTTTAAAAAAAACCAAATACTGGAAGCATCTTACAGGTACTGCACCAGCTCAGCCTCCATGTTACTCTGTTTCCTTTGTCATTTATTTCCTTCCAGTACATTCCTTCCCTTCTCTTTCATTTTTACTACCTCTTCAGGATCTCTGTGACCAATTTTAAATCTTCTGTATTTTTCACTGTCCTCTGTTTTCTGCCAAATGTCTGACAAGGCTGAAGTGTTAGTTTTTTATTGTGGAGTCATAATTTAGCAGCTCCCCCTTAGACTGTAGATGAAAAAATCTGGCTTGTTCATTCTAGTCCATTATATAAGGAATAGATAAAAATAGCACAGTTTCTTCTGGTCATTGTAATGCCTCTTCTTTAGAAAGTTTTAGATATAGGTGTGGAAATAGATTTTTTTTTTTAAGATTAGAAAGAGTAAAGTCTACCATGACCTACAGGTGTCAAACCATGTGTCCAATGCTACCTATGTGGAAGATATGGGGAGTTATGTTACTATCTTTAACAACCCCCTCGTGGTCTAAAGTATTCCACACATTGCAGTGGGTATTAACATGTACACAAGATTATTCTGCAATGCCTGAATGCCTGTTTGTTTGGTTTTTTCCCAATGTGACATTGTGATCATAGGGTAGGATTGAACTTCCTGAGAACTTACACAGACAAGAAACTTTGGTTTCTATTTCTGAATTCTGGTAAATTACTATTAATTTGTATACACACACACACACACACACATATATATATTAGATGTTAAATAAGCATCACTGGAAAGGAACACCTGCCTTACACACAAGGCAGAAGAGGTGAGCAATTTGCAATGAGCAGTTTGTCTCCAACCCTCCATATTTTTCATTGAAGTATTTACTTTGATAGTGTTCTTGCAGCAAATCTCAACATAAAAGCATTGCTGTTTTCCAGACTGTAGAAAACAAGCCACAGAGCCTGGAATAAAGGAGCTGCAGTTCAAGAATAAAAGTTAACTCTGACTGAAGTATGTATCACAGTCCTGCGAAAACAGATAATTGAAAATGTGGCTCATGAGGAGAAGCAGGTGACAGGGTAGGGTATTTATTAAGTAGAATCAGCAAAAAAATTGTGGCAGGGGTGGGTAGTGGTGTGGATTAGATGCAACTTCAAAGGTACAAGTGCCATCTACAGTGGCACTGAACCAGGATGCCATAACAGATTTCAAAAGTGTAGTTGTCAGGAAGCAAGAGGGAACTTCCTAAAGCATGTGGAATAGAATCCTAAGGGGGAGGTGCTGTTTGAATTATGCCAAGGAGCCACTTAGACTCTCTAAAAGAATTGAAATTCCCATAGCTGAGATGGCTGATTGAGAAACAGAGACAAGTAAAACAGCAAACTGAAAAGAGTGAAAAAATTAGGCAGTAAGGGGAAAAGGCAGTAACAGGAACAGCAGGCATATGGATTGGAACAAAAAGGTAGTTAATTCCACTAGAAAAGAAGAGGAAAAGGCAAATCCTTAAATATATTACTTTTCCTGTCTGTTTTCTTCTGCCTGTTTCTTAGGGAAAGACCTTCTTCCAACACCTGTTCTGATTAAAGGCTATAGACTTCTTGTAACAAGAAAATGTCTATTAGCATTAATCACTACTTCTCCACACGGGCTAATAATGCTTTGTCAATGTCAAACACTGTATTAAATAGCCATGGTAAGAACTCTAGGCAAAGAAATATTCACGCAGGAGAGATTGTGCAGATGCAAACTGAAGCATTTATAAACCTCGCAACAACCTACACAAGCCCAAAAGCATTTCTGCCAATTATTTGAGTAATAATTTCCAAGGATATTGGCCAATATACTTCCTTCATTTTCTTTTGGGGACATTTGATAAAATTCTCTGGTTTTGAGCTGTGGCAAGAACTGAGTTTTCTAATTTCCATTGTCTCCAGTAATTTCTCCTTCCTCCAATCTTCCGTCATGCCCAAGGAATATCATGATGACAATGCTACTTTTTTTCTCAGTGGAAGACGAGTCTGCTGTAGCATGGCATGGTGAGAAAGTCCATATGCACTCTTCTGAAAACCAACAAAGCCCAAAAATATGACCTTAATGAACTTTAGTCTCTTATTGCATGACCCCACAAGCGCCTGTGGACCACTACACACTTGATCATAGTCTCACTGCTGTATTTCTGTGCTTTTGTCTGACCATGCTCATCACAGGATCCTGGAGTCAGCATTTGGGGTGTCTCACCCAGGCACCCGTCCAGGACATTCCACTCCTGACTGGTTAATACACATCAACACGATGCTTTCCATAGAAAAGGCTACTGTAATTGCCATTTGTATTTCTTTCTGGACACAGATGAAGTGCATCAGTACCCTCTGCTGCATCCCCAGGCTGTTCACTCACGTAAGTAATAGTGCAGCAATAGCTAATACTTGTTTCTTGTAATTGAAGCAGCACAAAACTGTAAAAAACAGTGTCCAATCCTTACTCAAGTGGAGATCAAGCATAGTTAGACAGATACCTCTGAACCTACTGAAGAGTGACAATGCTGAAGGACTTTTTTCTTCGCATATCTAGTTTGGAAATTGTGCTCAGTATCAGCCCAGTGGAAATAATTGCCTGACCTTAGAGAATGATTCAGCTCCAAATGGCAGCCTCTTGATGAGCCACTGCCGGAATCAAAGCTACCTAACTCATGATTAGTCACAGTTCTTTTTTCTTTATTTTATGTTTTGTGTTGTTTTAAATAAAGGAAAGGTCTGTAGTTTTCTGTTTCTTATCTTTCCCTTCTGCGTCCTCCTCACTTACAACCTCAGGGTATCTCTTTTTGGTCTCCTCATCTCACCAAGTGTGACTTAGAAAGATTATTATCATAGATATATACAGAGATAATCTTGTCTAAAAAATCACAGGGCATTTTTCTCTTTTAAGTTAGTTTATCTTTTAAAAGTATCAGAAATTGACAGTAGTTGTGAGCTTCATCTCACCAGAGGTAGGTTTTTCACATTATAGTGCATTGAAACTGTCACCCTGACATCTACCATCAAGGAAGAGGAATGTCTACAGTGTGATTCATCTCTGTCCAAAGAAGAATGAATCCACTCTGTAAATGTCTGTTTCTTCCTACTAGCCAATAAGAGACTCTAGGATTACTCAGTCATACAGCGCTCCAGTTTTGTCTGGTGTAACTCCAGCAGCTAAATGGCTCTAAGCCCAAATATTAACTGAAATTGTTCAGATAGAGAGACTAGTTCAGGCACTTGGACACACTATTCCACTCCTTTCTCCATGTCAGTCTTGCCTACTATCTGCCTGTGCTCTGGACCCCAGCCTTTTTCCAAGGGAGGGAGTGAAGTGCCTGGATACATCCAATGATACTAGCTGGGCCCAAACTCTCACTGTTACTGGACATATGGGTCAACATGATTAGGACTGAGCATGCCACGTTTTCTGAGCCCCCTCTATATCATGTCATGAGTAAGCCTAGGCAATTCCATTGCCCACGGCACTTTTACCAAGCCATGTCAGTTGACCTGGCTCTTTTGTTCAGCATGCACCTTATTAACATGTGGAGAGCAATACTTGAAACAAAATTCTGTTTCTCTAATTCCTCAGCAGATAAATTAAAATTGGAACAGTACCTATGTAAATTGAGACAAAAAAATAAAAAAAAGGAAAGGTTTTACATATGCAATGTTGTCTTTTGAAGTACTTGATGCCTGATTAGCTGAGAGCCCTCCTACAGCCTGAATAACAGCTGAGAAGCTGAGATCCTTTGGGAAGCCCTGAGTCTGCTTGTAAGTGCACACCAGAATACTCACCCTGTGTGACAATGAAGGGTGCGACTTCAGAGCATCTGTCGTTTGTTTTCTCTTCTTTCCCCCATTAAAATCTGTCAGGCAGTTTCATCTGCAGTGCAAAGGGCATGTAAATCAGCATGTTCAGCTGGTGTTGATTGGAGAGAAGGCGCTCATCTTTACAATAGGAAGTTATGCCAACTGGCACTCATCCATCGTGCTAACATCTCATACATAAGGAGAGACTGTTTATCAGAAGGATGGAATGTAAAACAGGACAGTATTTCTGTGGTTGAAGAGGTGCCAGAAAATAATACTAGTAGTTTTTTAAAAGTGAACACTGTTACAGCTATATTTTTTAAGTGCAGAACTAACAGATCAGCTGTCATGATGTCTGACATTAGCTTGTAGCAAACACAGGAGGGCTGGTTTGCATTTACACATGTTCTGTGGTGGTGAAAAAGATGGCCATCATTGATAATGTGTATTTTTCTAGAAAAGTAATTTTGCACAAGTACTGAAGGACAACTCAGTAAGTCAGTCAGGAAAATCCTCCTGGACATGTACACAACTGGTTCCTCTGATTAAGTATGGTCTTCATTGTCGTATGATGACAGAATGACTGTGAGAACTGCTAAATACTCCTTGAAAAGAGAGACTGAAGAAGAAAATAACATATCAAGGGTTGCACTGTATTAGAAGACCTATGAGGTGAAGTTTGCTGATTACCTTTGCTGCCCCCAGACAGGTCCATTAATCCTTTACTTCAATAACTATTGAACACATTCTAAAGTTACAGGAGAACAAATTACTTTTGGGATAAATATCGGCTTCAATGGAGAGAGAAGTAGGATGAAAGAAAAAGAAATGTATCCTATGTAGTACTAGGGTAATTGTATTCTGGAAGTGTTAATTAGTAAACAGAAGCTGGAGTTCTTTAAAGAAATTTGGTGGGTTTAGGAAAAAGAAATTCTGCAAAGAAAGCTTACTTCTTTACACATGACAATCCAGTACCTATCAAATAAAAATTACAGAATCCCACAAAATCACAAAATATGCTGAGTTGAAAGGGACCCACAAGGATCATCGAGACTACATCCTGGCAGGACCATCCCCAAGAGTCAAGCCATATGCCTGAGAACATTGTCCAAATGCTTTTAGAACTCTGTCAGGCTTGGTGCTGTGACCACTTCCCTGTGGAGCCTGTTCCAGTGCTCAACCACCCTCTCAACCTCCCTGACACAACTTCAGGCCATTCCTCGGGTCCCGTGACTGGTTACCACAAAGAAGAGGTCGGTGCCTTTTGTATTGCATGTGTATTTCACATCAAGACTAGCAGGATGCTCCAAAACTTGCAGAAGCTGTAGCTCCTCCACACATGCACTTATAATAAATTTCTTCTCACCAATTTCAGTCTGTGTAAACTGTACTTCTTTCCCATCATCTAGGTACTCATTAGTGTGTTTGCCTGCCTGGCTGCTTATGATTGAACTTAACCTGCAAGCTGTGAAAGATAGGACTCTCTTTCATACCTGTGGTAAACACCGACGTCTGTCCTCCTTTTCCTTCCTCAGCTCATAGTTTATCTTTGTTTTCTTCCCTTAGTGAAAAACAGCTGCAGTGGTGCTCCTTGTTAGGGAGCAGGAGGGATGTTAGGGGGATTTTCACAATAGCTATGCTCCCCAGGCAAGGGATGCAGTATGGTGTGGCTGCCCTGCTCCAGTCCATCATGCCTTGATTACAGATTTCCTCTTATCAGAGGGCAGGAAAGCTGCCCTATCAGAAGCAACATGTACAGCCCTGGGTAAAGGGTTCCAAGATTGGTGAATTTTTCTTGTAGTATCCTGAGAAGAGAATATATGTCAATATGAGTAATTGTGCTATCTCAATCAGCAGCTTACGCATACTGGGGGAGCATCCCATTACACAGCACACACTTGGCCATGTCCAGTGGAGTATTTAAATGTGTATTTGCGCCTNGCACCTTAATTTTCTTAATAGGAACCACACTCCAGTCACAGTCCAAGGAGCAGCACTTTGGTGGGTAGGCTGATCAAGATCTTAGATTACATTTTCAGTGTACCTTGCGTTGTCCAAGTCCCTGATACCAATGTTGAGACAATATTCTTCTTAGACAATAGTCTTCTTCTTTGACCGACTCTTACAACCTCTCACTTCAAAAAAATTCAAAGATGAAGGAATTTATTTTGTTTTGTTTAGTTTCTCCATTAATTTAATGACAGATGTTAGCCCAATAGTGGGAATCCTCAGTCAGGGAGGAGGATTCAGGTGTGTATGTCAAAACATCACCTTCCACTCTCCTGCAGCACACCATCCAGGAGACCTGTCCTTGCTATATGTGACCAGTGAAAAGCTAAATATTCTTTCTTCTACCAAAAGCAGGAAGCCTATTGCTCATTTCGTCTATATTATAGAAGACTTTAAGACTTCCTTGAATTTCTGACACTATCAGATTCTATAACCATGTGTTCACTTGACACAGGGACAATAGCAATAGACATGAGCTGATTCTGCTGTCATCATGGGAGTAGAGGGAAGGAGAAAGGAAAGCAATTAACAGAGCATTTGGGGATGTGAAGTAAACAGAAATCCATTCTCTTGCCTTCCTCTTCTACTACACCCACACACACACAGTTCTCTGATTTGCTCTTTTGCATGAGACAAGGGTTCAGATAAGATGTAAGACCAATTACTTTCTATTTAGAATAGGCAACAACTAACTGAGAAATTGGATTTTGGGCTAACAATATGTGCAAGTTTGTTCCAGAGCCAACTTCAAAACACTGTGGTTTGTATAATGTGTAACCTGAAGAATAAAGAAATATTGTAATTTAGGCTGCTTTCTACTTTTTGACCTTATCTACTTAATGGAACTAGAAGTTCTTTCTAATTTTCCATTAAAAAAACATCTCAGTTGTTCACCATTTTCTCTGAGATGTCTTGATACTTTTGCTAATAAGAATTATTCCCTGCCCCCAAAAGCTTACAATCCTAAGTGGCTAAATGGGGAACAGGAGCATGCTGAAGCAAACGTGAGAAAAGAACCTCAGTTTCCAAGCTCAACAAAGCTAACAAGGCAAATTGATTTAATGTTAGTAGAAGGCTTTTCTGGTGAGATAAGAGAACTGAGATGCCGTGCTTGATAAATAAACAATTAGGGATGTTTCTTATCTCAAGTCAAATCAAATCAATGATGATTTATATGAAGTAATAATTTCTATCATTTACAATAATAAAGAGATCTTTTTCTTGATGAAAATGGTACCATGTTAAGCCAGAGGATTTGGAAGATCTGAGTAGAGCTAATGGATTTCATTTAATGAATATTGAATGTGACAAAAAGTATAGGACAGGTCACTCTAAAAGTTCCCACCATTTTTAGCCAATTTAGTTGTACCACTACAGCCACAAAACAGACACAAGAGAACATACCCCTTTAGGCAGCATCTCCACAGCTAAAAGCACAGGTCTGGGTTTAGGATGTGTTCAGTTGTTTCTTCTGGCCATGGGAACCTGCCATGCATGTGTCCTTTCTGCCCATACCCAAATTCCTTCCTCTGGCTGAGGCACTCTGGCAGGGAAGCAGCACGGGTCCTGTTCACAGTACTTCTGCAGACACTGTTTTCCTTCATGCACGTGAACTCTTATGAACTCTTTAAACTCTTTTCTTAAGTTATTTAAGTAATATGTCTCAGATAAGTAACTGCCTCTCCTTTTGGCCAGTTATCCCAGTTTGTCTGCCCTGGCACTAAAATTGTCTCCTCACTTCCCACCAAAATGTATGTTATTTGGGACATTTTTGCCCCAATATTTTCTCTTACAAAGGTTTTAGAGGCAGCAATCTTAGCTCATCCTTTGTAGTGCTAGGTTTAACAAAACCAGAGGTCTTTCATTTTCCTTCTGTAAAGGTGTACCCATGATCCTTCAGATATCCTCTTTGTATATATATTTCAGTTTGAGTCTATGAATTTTAACATCGGAGAATGGAACTCCACAGGTTTCCTCTTATAGGTCGTATTCGTATATACTCTTTCCCAGTATCCTATTTAACATAACATGGAGATTTATTTATTTATTCTCTCAGCTAACATACCCATATCTCCCCTATCCTCCCATATCTTCCCTTGTTTATTCTCAGCCAATCAAGGCTTACGTGAAACATTTATCTTTGATCCAGAAACCCTCCTTTTGTAAGAAAAATAGATTTCAACTGAATTTTCAGAGCTTTAGGGTAAATAAGAAATCAAAAATGCCCCAAATGACATATTACGTAGTACATATTGAGCTGAGCTTCTGATGATCTTTGCTTCTTTTTCAGCAATGAAATCTGCTGCTGAGTGCATATTAAATTTTGCTTTACCCAGTATCATTTTATGTATCCCCAAGTGAATCATCATTAAAAGAATATGAATTGTATTCCTGAGTTGGTGTATATGTACCTCTTTCAGAAAACAAAGTGTAAGTCTTAGCACTCATGTGAGTTGTACTGTCCTATATGTACAGAGGGGAGGACACCACTCAGAGAGGGTGTTCCAGCATGTCAAACAGCACTCAGGTCCCTTTCCCTGTCTGTGCTGCTATATCCATTTAAATATAGCATCATTAAGCCTAGTTAATAAAAGAAAGTGAAGGAACTTACGGTCTGAAGGAACTTATCCCTAAATTCCTAACTAGAGATTCAGGACTTAGATTCACTCTGACTACCTTATAGATATGTAAAATAAAACAGGGTTTAAAAAGTGTGCTATTTTAGGTTTCTTAACATAGAAGCTAACATACTGTAAAGCAAGAACATCTCTTCATGTTGTCCCAGTCCTGAGCTGGCTGTCTATTAGCAAGGTAAAGTGGTGGGTTTGCCACTAATCTAAAAAGAAAAGGCTTTCTCAGAGTCATAGAAATCTCTTTTTTTAATCACCTGATGACATGCTTGTGTTCCTGATCCTGACTTCTGAGAACCCATAATGGTTTTGTTGAATCTATGAAGAACATACCAAAATGTTCATAACTTAGCCCTGAGCAGCTACCAGTCTCTTTTTGGTTGTGCTCAGTGACAGCACAGAGAACAATAGCCATAAAGTAAACATAAGACATTGTACCTCAACATGAGGAAGCACTTCTTAACATTAAGGGTGGGAGAGCTCTGGAGCGGGCTGCCCAGGGTGGTTGTGGAGTCTCTCTCTCTCTGAGACATTCAAACCCCACCCGGATGTGTTCCTGTGTAACCTGCTCTAGGTGACCCTGCCTTTGCACAGGTTCTGACTAGATGATCTCAAGATGTCCCTTCCAACCATAACAATTCTATGATTTTGTGACCTCACCACCAGGCATCACACAAGGTTATTCTTGATCCTAGTGTCTTCAGTTCTCAGGCACAGCTAACTTGCAAGACTGAGGGGATGCCTAGAGTAGCTGTTGTGTTTGAATGCAGACCTGGGCAATAAAACAATCAAGACACATTATCTCTTTTTAAACCATAGTTAAGTAATAGCACAAGACTTAAGCAACAGTTCATACTCCTCAAATCTGAAATTGTTTTGGATGTATAATACCGCATTAACAACTATTTACCTTGGGATTTATTCTGGGAACAATGACATATGCAACCTGTGCTATGTAAGCACATTCACAAGGCAGAGTGGCACCAGAATTTTATCTTCTCTTTTAACTGGAGAACATGTGTTGCCCATGGTTTTTAATCCAGAGCTTTTCAGTTGGAATGGTAATACCAATGGGAATCATCAGTGATCTAGGTTTGCTCAATTTACACTTACATATTCACAGAATCACAGAATCACAGAATATTATGAGTTGGAAGGGACCCACAAGGATCATCTAGTCCAACTCACCACCTAACACCCGTACAGAGTCCGAGAGCACATCGCAGAGCGTAACACCACCTAGATCCCTCACAGCCTAGCAGGCCACTCCGAGCCGGAAGGGGTCCAGGGTCATCCAGCCCTACACCCCCCAGCTAGACCATGTCACTAAGCTCCTCGTCCAGTCTTCTCTTAAACACTTCCAGGGATGGCGACTCCACCACATTCACTACTGAGCTTTTGGTGCCACAACAGTAGTAAACAGTGATCTGACCAGGGGCTTCTCTGCAAGTCTTTGACACGTTTTTTATTCATGAGGATCTGTCCTCAACTTGCTCTTTTTCTTCCTTCTTACACTTTCTCTGGTTGATCTCACCTTTCACTTTGCATTAACATCTGCAAGCAGATTTGCAGATCTACCACACACAACTCCCAGTGCAAAACTCCTGTGGCTGCCGTGCTGTCAGGCACAGTCAATGTTGTTTTAGCCAATTTTAATTACTGGTGGCTGTAGAAAATATTCTGGAATTCTGGGAACTGAAATCATTAAAATAAAAGTGAATTGAAAGATAAACAAGACTAAATGTTGCAATTAAGAATTCTGACTTCTAAAGGATTTTTGTATTTTTTTAAGAATTTGAGGGCTCTAAATGAACATAAAGCTAATGGGAATGAGACTATGGAAATTACCGCAACAGATCTGAAACAAAAACTCATAAATGCAAATACGGCAGGCCTGAATATTTCCTCCCTAAAATGCTTCAACAGAAGAGGAAAACAAGGATAGAAGATTAACTATTTTCTACTAAATCTATTAAATGAGAAATGGTATGATGAAGAACGGCAAAAAAAATAAACTAATTCAAGAGACAGAGGGGGAGAGAAATAGAGGAAAACAGATTAATCATTTGGGCAACAATGGCAAGTATTACAGCTTCGGTAGTATGCACAGCTTCAGGGCAAATCTTGAACTTTGGAAACAAAGCTGAAGAAGCAAAAATAAAGCAGGATGAAATGTAATAAGAACTATCAAATATGTCTCATGGCCCCTAATATCTCTCTTCAGTAAGAAGCTGGTTTTCAAAACAAAAAAATATTTCCAAACCCTGTGATGGATCTTACTAATCTGAATTTTCATGGAGTAGGTGATGAACTGTCCCATCATAATTAATTGTTGAAGCTGGAGGAGAAAATATAAACAGAAGAACTTTATTAATCTGATGTGGCTTTTTTTTCTTTTTTTTTCTGTCTGTCTTTACTTTCTTGTTATTGTCATCATCATCATTATTTCAGAGAGGAAAATCTATCTATTATTGAAAAAGTAAATACTGTCATGCTGGGAGTTAACCAGGGAAGGCTTCAAAGATAGGGATGAAATCTGAAAGTTTCTCTTATCTTATCTTACAATAGACCTGACACATGCATGTGATATTTTTCATTGAGATTTACTTAAGACAAGTTTTTAGAGTCATCATTAGTTCAGAGAAGGTTTGGCAGATCATATTGAATGAATGAGATGACTTAGAATGCCAGAGTTACAGGGATGGGTTAAATTCCAGCTATGCCAGTTACAAGTTTGCACATTTTGGAAGGCATGACTAGAACTTCTGCTGAGAGGTCATCGCTAGAAAAAGGCTCAGGAAACACCTGGATGCATCGTATCAATCACAGGGTGGTTTTAAGTCAGCAATGCAATAAAAGCTGAGGGGGAAAAATCAAATGTAATCCTTAAAAAGTAAAGCAAGAGATTTCTAAAAGGGATACTCTAAGGGAAAAAAACTTCTGCAGTGTCAAAAGAAGCTTGCCTCCCAATGACATGCTATAAATTTGTTTACCAGTGATAGCCAAGGGCTCGTCTTAAATCAAGAGACTCAAAGCCCCAAAAGATGTCCAAGATAAAATGTAGAAAGATTAAACCCTGCTCTTCTCCAATCCTCAGTACTCTCCTACGTCTGACAGTAATTTTAGCCTCTTTTAAAATTTGAGCTTGAAGCAAGATTTTGGAGTTCTCATCACATAGAAGTGTCTCTTAAAGTATTGTACAAAATTGCACACATAGTGCAGTCATTTGAAAACGCTCAGAAGAAGTTCTCAGTAATCACATCACACATTGATTCATCTGCCGTTTGCGTAAGGCATTGCGGGCCAGGTTTAGACAATCTAGGAAAGATGGAAACCCTGTGTAATGCCAAAGCCAAGAGGAATATGATTCCTTGACTGCTCTGGTAGCTGCCTCACATCATATTAACCACTGTTGCAGCAGTGGCCTCCAGTCCGTGAAACTGGTAGCTGGTAGAACACATGAGGATGTTTGTATACATCCAAGTTCTGTTCTGCTTTACAGTATAAAATAAGTCAATGCGAAATAGATGCGTACTAAGAGCTCTTTGCTTTTCTGCCAATGCAGAAAGGAATATTTTTGTCCAAGAAACAAATCTGTTTGTCCAAGAAACAAATCTGTTTCTGATTGCCAGAATCTGTTGTTTAGTGAAAACACAGTAAATACTTAGATTTGCTTCTAAGTGACTAATGAGATAGACATTTGTTTCGTGTTTCCATAAGAAGTATAAAACTTGCAACTTCGAGCAGGTATTGAAAAGATGCCTGGGAACCCATGAAAGGCTACAATGCCAGCATAGCTCTGCAACTGCCAAAAGCACTTTTCCACTGGATAGAACAAAAAGGAAAAGGAAATAAGCCGTGAATAGAAGTAAAATTCATACTGTGTTTGTATCTATGAGGAGAAAGCTAAAAAATCTCTTAGAAAGAGGAGGCACTTGAGGTAAAAAAGACTGGTAAGTGGAGATAATATGTTTAGGAACAGGTAGTCCCAGTGCATTTATTTGTAAATCATATTTGTATAAGGCCATAAGAAAAAGTTACAGGTACAATTAAAATGAAAAATCACTGCTTAAAAGGACAAAAAAGAATACAAAGAGAAAAAAACAGACAACAAAAACGAAAGGACAGTAAAGACCTTTTGAGACATATTGTGTTATAATCAAGTTCTCAGAAATCCATAGCAATGGCCAAGCTAATTCCTTAAAATGCCACAGCTTTCCGTGGTATGGTGGAAAAGTGTAAGTGAATCAGTCTGGAGAAAACAACCACCACAGTCTGAGAGAGAGCTTTCTCTATGCTAGGGAAAATCCCCTTCAAAAATCTCTTGTCATCTGTGCCAGTGCCCAGGCAGGAAGGCAGATGCATGGTGAGATGAAGGTACCCTGAGGCAGGACGAGCTGTCTCCCTGCCGTGCAGCCCAGAGCACAGATGCAACATGCAGAGAATCATCTGCCCCTGTGAAAGCACAGAATCTTTCCAAAATATTCAGTGTTTAAAATGTGAGCCACAACAACCCATCAGATGCCTGTGCAGTCGCATGGGTGGCTGTCTCCCATTTGTTTTCACACCCAAAGGTATGGATTGTGATTCTCTGCCAGCAGGAAATGCAGGCATGAAGACTACATCCAGGAGGGAAGAACATGGTCATGTTGGACTTTTTACCTGTGGAACAGGGACTGAGTCAGGTAGAGAGGGTCATTAAAACATTGAGGTAAGGTGGTAAGGGTAGAGGAATTTGGAGGAAGTGATCTGACCTCCTGCCACCTCCCAGTGTCAGAGGATTTTGAGAGAGACAGTAAAGACGCAGGGGACCCATGGGATGGAGTCAATGTTGGTTGGTAACAGGACAACAATAGAGATAGAAAGATGACTGGCACTGGAGGAGAAGATACAAAAAGTAAAAATATATGAGAATGGACTCAAAAAAACCTAGTTGTATTGGGTTTCTGTGGCCATGTTTTGCTAGCAGGGCGGTGGGCTACAGGGGAGGTTTCTTTGAGGAGCTGTCAGAAGATTCTCTCATACCTGTTAGAGCCAATGCCAGCTGGCTCCAGGCTGGACCTATAGCTGGCCAAGGCCAGGCCAGTCAGGAGTGATAGTAACGCCTCTGTGATAACATATTTAAGAAGGCAGAAAAAAAAGTTAAGTTTAGATGGAGATTGCTGCCAGAGAGGAGAAGAGTGAGACCATGTGAATGACAATGCAGACACCAAGGTCATTGCAGGAGGAAGGGCAGGAGGTGCTCCAGGTGCCACAGCTGAGGTTCCCCTGCAGCCCATGGTGCAAAACATGGTGGAGCAGCTGCGCCCCTGCAGCCCGTGTAGGATCACAGGAATACAGAGATCCACCTGCAGCCCACGGAGGAGCCCATGCTGGAGCAGGTGGATGCTGGAAGGAGGTTGTGACTCCCTGGGAGGCCCATGTTAAAACAGAGTACTGGTAGGGACCTGCTGACCCATGGGGAGAGGAGCTCACACTGCCCACGCTGGAGCAGGACTTCCTGATAGGACTTGCAGCCCANGGAGCTCACACTGCCCACGCTGGAGCAGTCTGTGCTTCTGCCTGTGTCTGTGCCTGAGGGACTGCACTGTGTGAAAAAGTGATCCACATGGCAGCAGTATCTGAAGAACTGTTGCCCATGGGATGGACTCACACAGGAGAAGTTCAGGAAGGACTGTCTCCCATGGGAGGACTCCACAGAAAGCAGGGGAAGGACTCCTCTCTGAGCAGTGTCAGAAACAACAACTGACCGTAGGCCCTGTTCCCTGTCTCCCTGTACCTCCGGGGAGGAGAAGGTAGAAGTTAGGAGGTGAGGGTGGTGGGAAGGTGTCTTTAAGGTTTATTTTATTTTTCATTCGCAAGCTCTGATTCTCTTAGTAATAAATTTAATTAATATCCCCACTTGGAGTCTGTTTTGCCTGCAATGGTGATTAGTAAGGGTGCTTGTCTCAACTTATGAAACCCTTTGTTATCCATATTTTCTCTCCTCTGTCCTTTTGCAGAGGGGAATGAGATAGGAGCTTTAGTGAGTACCTGGCGTCCAGTCAGAGTCAAACCACTACACCAGTCAATGCCAAACTGTCCTGGCACAGCATTACCCTGAGCTTTACTTTGTTCTCCCAGCACCTGAGCCAATGTGACATCACCCAGGCATGCAGGAGCCCTTCCACTGACTGAGAAGCAGTGTGACCTAGCACATATGCAGCAAGGAAGAGCAGAGACTTGTCCCTACAATTGTCCACAAGTGGACAGGGATCCCAGCCAGGGATACTCAATATGAAAGAGCAGGGACTGCTCCTGCATGCCAATGCTGGCTTCAATGGTTACAGAAGTATTTATAGCGATGCCACATGGAGTAGTCTTTAGCTTTGCATGTTTAAAGCCCATGACAACCTCTACTAATGTAAGGCAAATGTTAAAATAACAGCAGGGATCTAGAAGGTGGCTTGAAGTAGACTGCAAGGCATTTTGAGCCAGGTATGTTTAAGCAGCAACAATGATCACAGAATCACAGAAAATTATGAGCTGGAAGGGACCCACAAGGATCATCTAGTCCAACTCACCATCTAATACCCGTACACCGACCAAGAGCACATCCCAGAGCGTAACACCAACCTAGATGCCTCACAGTCTAGCAGGCCACTCCGAGCCGGAAGGGGCCCAGGGTCATCCAGCCCTACATCCCCCAGCTAGACCATATCACTAAGCTCCTCATCGAGTCTTCCCTTAAGCACCTCCAGGGACAGTGACTCCCCCACCTCCCTGGGCAGTCCATTGCAATGTGGAATCACTCTCTCTGTGAAAAACCGCTTCCTAA
>WEKX01017410.1:0-22370 GCA_013390025.1 Pitta sordida | reverse complement strand
TGCACCGCTTAACAGCTTCCTTAAACAGACTCTGACTCACCTCCCCTTTTTTCCAAAGGTTGTACATCCTCTTTTTCTCCCCCAGCTCCTTCTGGAGCTTTTTGCTTATCCAGATTGGCCATCTGCCCCTCCGACTCACTTTTCGGCACATTGGGACCGCCTGCTCCTGTGCCTTCATGAGCTCGTAGAGTTGTTTACCAGGGAATCCCCAGTGAGTTCTTTTGTCTGAAATGAGCAGAGCAACTGAGCACAGATGAATCCCACCTGACATACTTGGCAGGTCAGCTGGTATCTCCCATTGGTTGGATCTGCTGCAGCAAAGGACCTTCCCATCATGGGCATCCCACAATCCCATTAAGCTGCTTTTTGCAGGGCTCAGGGGATCCTTGTTCTCACAGAAAAACATACAGAAAAAAAGTGCAAAGTTTTCTAGCCCCATTTGACACAGAGGTCAAACAATGTTGGGATTTACAACTGAGAAGCAGCAAGTAGCAGACTCTGTCACTGTCTGACTGCCTGGACATGGCTTAAACTTGTCACATCATCTGGCTTCAGATATCTGCACGCAACAGCATGGACTTTACCTGAAGGTAGTCCTTGTCTATCCCATGCATAGTGAAGATCTGTCATTTTTACAGAACAGCTCTCAAAAGAAACATTGTCCTGCCTTTTGTTTGAAAGGCCACCTGACAATATCAGAAGGACCAAGTGTTGCCCAAGGCCTGAAGTGTCAGAAGGTAGCTCACAGCAGCACTCCTTAACATTATTACACTATAGGCCGTCCCAGTGACTTATTGACTACCTGGAAATACCTTCTAGTGAGATCTGCCGAGGAGATGGTAACAAGGAAGAGCTTACCGCTTTTTTGTAGACCTTAGTACAGAAAACAAATAATCATGTGAGCAACAGAGCTAGAGAAGTTCAGATCCTGTTGCCTCTGCTCTGCAAAAACACGACTGCATTCCCTATTTTTTATCCGGCTTCTACCTGGCTGCTTACTTTCATGAAAATATTTTCTAATATAGGTTGAATGTTGCCTATATTTCAAAAGCTAACAGAGTGGAAGAGACACACAGACGTACAAACAGATAGAGGCCAAGGAAGCTTAATTTCCTTTGGGGACCCAGCTGAGGAATAAGCTGTAACATTCAGTTCCTAGAGAGACGGGAAGAAAATCCATCAATAAAGAAAGAATTACAACTTAAATGTATCCCCAAGTAATACTGATCTCAGTACTTGACTGTTCAGTTGCTAAAACAATGTCTAACACTGCTGTTTTCAGGTGCTTATTTTCAGATGCTTATTTCAGACAGACTGTTGAAGAACTAAGACATCATGTCAACAGGCAGTAAATGTTCAGAATTAATTTTATTCAAAGACCGGATCTCTCATATGGCCAGCGCAGTACTACCTACCTGAGCACTGACTCTGGATTTGCATTAAAAGGTCCATAAGTTCACAGCAGCAGCACCAGAAAGTCATACTGGAATGCTGAGGAGCCGAGAATGTGTCATATATCAGTCATGGCTGGCAGTCAAGTTCTTTCAAGAGACAGAAATTAATGTCATGACCTCACCTCTCAGACATCAGTGGACTGTCAAATCCAAATTTTCAGAGTACTTTTGTCATCATATGACAAGGCTCTGACATTGCAGACCTTTCTTAGGGTGACATGATGCCTGTCCTACTCCTACCTCTCCTTCCCTAAGAACATCCCAGGGAATATGGGAAACTGTGGGAAGAGCATTCCAAACTAGGTGGAACCACTTCCCAGGGAGGGGGTTTTTGCTCTGATTTGCTTCATGTTCCCACCTTTGCCGGCTCCCAACATCAGACCCAGAGTTAAAGCAGAGAGATGCACTAGGACATGTAGACTCTGTTCACCAATGCTGTAGTGGGGACCTGGGGGTGATCAGAATGGCTCTTCCCCCTGATCAGTAGGTGTTTTGCAGGTGGAAGGTTGTCAGGGAAAGGGACATATGGTGACCTTGAGGGAAGAACCTAGATCTGGGAGTAATGATGTGCAAAGTATGACTCCCTCCAGTCTTGGCACTTTCCAAAAGTAAGAAGTGGCCTCCCTGAAATGATGGGAGGTCAATCATCAAACGGAAATGAGGGCGGGCTTGGTTCCAGACATGAGAGGTGGATTTAGCCTGCTTCCCTGTATCACATCATATCATATATCATATAATATCATATATCATATGTAATTGGTAAAGGCTCTTGGAGCATGTCTTAGGAGGAACAGCTAAGGAACAAGTGGTAAGACAAGAACAAAATAAAGCTTCCAGGATACTCTGAAGCCAATCCTTACAATGCCTTCTTTTTAAATGTTTGTTTTAGAGACACTTTAGCTCTCACTGCTTATGCAATGGAGCATCTTTGGATGGTTACCTGAACACCTCTGGCTCTTTCTAGAATCTATTTCTGCACCTTGTCTCACCTGACACCACTAGTCAAGCCAGGAACTCTCCTCAGGCAGCTTTCTGATTCTCCCTATTGTCTTAGTATCATGCCATAGCAGCTGCTTGGTATTACTGCATAATGCAAAGCCATGGTCTGCCAAGCAGTACTGGCAGCCTCACCATCACCTAAACACGAACAGACAATGTGAGGTCTGATGCACATTGCTGCTAGGTGGGCTGTTTGTGAATGCTGCTGTGGGAGTGGGGACTGGCATGACAGTGACAGTGCTGGGATTAAGTGGGTGGTAGGACTGAGTGGAAGTTCCAATCTTGTTCAGTCTGTGGGAATCTATGCCTGCAATTAGCTGCTTCTTGGCTTGAGCTTTAAAGACCACATAAACAAATGTCTTCTTGCAGAATGTGAGGAACAAGGAATGTCTATGATCACAGAATCACAGAATCACAGAATATTATGAGTTGGAAGGGACCCACAAGGATCATCTAGTCCAACTCACCATCTAGCACCCGTAAGGAGACCGAGAGCACATCGCAGAGCATAACACCAACCTAGATCCCTCACAGTCTAGCAGGCCACTCCGAGCCGGAAGGGGCCCAACGTCATCCAGCCCTACACCTCCCTGCTAGACCATGTCACTAAGCTATTTGCAAATGTTATCAGGAGAGCCTCATGTCCTGATCTGGTCAATTAGATTACTCTTAGAAAAATGACAGAGATGAGTTTAGTGGAGCACATATCTGCAGTCCTTCATGCAGCCCATCCTGCCTCCGAAAACTGTTCACACTGGTCTAGTCAAGAGAGAGCATTGGACAAACCACTATAACATAGAGATGTTATACGCTTGCTGGCACAAATCAAAGCTCTCAATGTCTTGCTGGTTTTTCGTAATTGTCTTCTAGAAGTAAGTANCAGAAAACCCCCTAAACCGTAACACTGTCCCATGCCCATCTGTTTGTAAGTGCTCTCTGACACAAGGTAGGAAGAGTATCTTTACTGGTATGTGGCTCCAAGTTCCTTGTTCCATCCTGATATAGAATATTGCAGCTGTTCCTAACTGAGAACCTCAAAAGTATGTTATTTCCAGAGTGGAAATTAACAGAGTCAGCCATAACGATTTCTTCCTTTTCTTTTTTTTTTTTTTTAAGATTTCTTTTTTTTCTTTTAAACCTCTAATACTATTGACTATCTTTGCATACACTGAAAACAACCTTTGCTGCACTGATGTTTTACATTCTGGTTTTGGTTTTGTTTGGAGGCTTGAGGCTTTTGATNTTCCATGACTTTGCATGGGACTGAGGTCAGGCTGACTGGCCTATAGTTGTTAGGATCATCTTTCCTACCCCTCTTGTGGATGGGTGTCACATTGGCCAATTTCCAGTCTTGTGGCACAACACCGGTAAGCCAGGACTGTTGGTAGATTATGCAGAGTGGCTTGGCGAGTTCATCTGCTAGTTCTTTCATGACCCTCGGGTGGATTCCATCCGGTCCCATAGACTTATGAGGGTCCAAGCCACTCAGCAAGTCTCTGACTGCCTCCTCTTGGATTACAAGGGGGTTGTACTGCACCCCGGCTCCTTCCATGCCACTGCTGACCCAGTTTTCTTGCGGGCAGTTTGTTTTGTTATTAAAAACGGAGGCGAAGTGTGCATTGAGTATTTCTGCTTTTTCCTCGTCTTTGGTTACTATGTTACCCTCTGCATCCAAGAGGGAGTGGAGGCTGTTTTTTTAAGATTTCTTTTTTTTCTTTTAAACCTCTAATACTATTGACTATCTTTGCATACACTGAAAACAACCTTTGCTGCACTGATGTTTTACATTCTGGTTTTGGTTTTGTTTGGAGGCTTGAGGCTTTTGATTGCTGGAGTTTCTCTAGAACAACAACCTGACAAACAACCACACAGCAAGACCTGTTGCAAACCCTTTCAGTGTCAGATACGCTTGAAAATCCAAAAAGAATAATGTTGAAATAAGCTTCAATTAGAAATGTTCTTTAATACTCTAGTGCGGATTGTGTTGATCATTTCAGATTGATTTTTAATGCGTTTTTTTCCAGATGGTTGAGGAAGGATACTGAGAGGATCTACTGAGACAGATATCAGCCTTAAATGCCTGCTTAACTTGACAGTTTGCAAACAGTGGATTGACAAACTTCAGGAGCTTCACAGGGAGACATCTCAAGCTCTCAACAACATTAGGAACTTCTAACTATAATTTACTAACAGCACCCCATGCACAGGGCTCCCACCTTTCTAGCCAGCATCTCTGAGACGCAAATTGCTCACTTGAGCAATACACTCCCTCACAGTGCAGGTGGTGACTTGGCATGCACCAAATCTGATGTGCCTGAGGAGTAGGGCTAGGACTTCTTCAAAATATCAGAATTAATGAGAGCATGGGATGTCTGGACCAGATGTGCAGGAGGGCTTTCTGTCCCAGGGACATCCAGCTTCCTGTTCAGGGCTGTGCAACACATAAGGTTTCACATAGTCCCAAATTAAATGCACTGGGCTTAGGTCTTGTACCATGGCACCCAGGTTGTGGAGAGGGCCTCCGTTCTTCATTCATGGAAAATAAGGGTGAACAACTCCATGCAGAGGCGCATGGGAATGGAATGATGCTACCGGTATGCAGATCTGAGGAGTGAGCAGCATGGCTCAGATGGGAGTACTTGTGGTCCCTAATTCTGGGGAAGGAGAACAGCTTCACGGAGTGGTGTCAAAATGGGTGGAATCTGGTTGAAGGACAATGAGGGGAAGAAAGCTTTCTCTCTGAGGCACTGGCAGGAAGGGTGCTTGACCTGCAGAACAAAGGAACTGTCTTGCTGCTTTTCTGGGAAAAGCAGCTTTGCCCTCTCTTTCTAAGCAAACAAGACCACAACAAATGACCTGAGAAGACACATCCATCAGTTTTATGCTCTTCACAGAAACAATCTGAAACACCTCCAGTAAAAGCTAGCAACACAGGCTAAAATTCGGCCACATGATTCATAATCTATTCTTTCACTTGCTTTTTCTCATCAAAGTATGCTCAATGTTTTTCATCTTCGTCTATATCAAAAGCTGATCTTTTGTTCTTTTCTATTGTTTTCATTCAATGTTTGGGACAGCAAATTCATTTGTACAGAACTACGTAAGAGTTGGTGTTTCTCAATGGGACTTTCAAATGTATAGTGTTGCTATTATACATTTCCTTTTCATCAGAAAAGCAGACTGGTCTTTCTTTTGTGATGCAAACCTAAAAATTGACCAAGTGCCAGTTTCTGGTTTTCTGTTATTGAGTTCCAACTGCAGATGTCAATTTTCTGGCATGCAGTCTAAGTCCAGCCTGAGATGAAAAGACACTGCAGGCAGCAGAGACAGAAGGTTTAATGCTGAGTTTTGTAATACGTTCCTATTGGCAAAAGGATCAATCTGCACATGAAGGTCACTCTGAGGAGATTTCCAGCTCTTGCAGTGTTGGAACGATGAGAAAGGATAGAGAGATTTCACTGAAACAAGTGAGGATGAGCAGAAGGACCAGGAAGAAGTAGGAAGGAGAATATACAAAGGAAGAGCAATTTGAAGAGAAGAGGAATAAAATTAGAGAGAAAGAAATATAAAAAATAAGATGAGATAGGAAGCCAGTTTGTGAATGACAACATACTGATGACTAAAATGTATGTAGTGTGTACCATGATGGGAATGGGACAAGACATGTGCAAAGCATTAAGAGATCAGGTAAAAAAGGTATTCCCTGTGCTTGTGTTTATTTCTGCCACTGGGATCCTAAAAAGCTTAGTTTAATTCTCAGTAGAAAAAAAGATTTCCAGTGGTGTTTTAGCTAGTTTTCAGCGCAATTAAAACACTCATCAAAACTCAGAAGTGCTGTATGTTAGTGAGAACTGAGACATGAGTACATGTAGTCCTTTTAAGAGGCTACTATTAGTTGCAATCCCCACTATGACAGATAGAAAAGTGTATTGTTCTCTCAGCTCAGCTGCTGAGGACAAGTCTCTGAGGTTCCAAAGAGTAGAATTCAGACTGTGCTCCTCTAGTTGCGAAACTCATCCATTCTCTTTCATCTTACTAAATAGTGTGCCCTTTATGTTCTTATAACTCTGTACATCTAGTCAGTGAGTAAAAGACTATAGACTTCATTGCAAATTGCCATTCTAGGCAGTATGTACTCATCCTACATGCACCAGTTTAGTCCAGCCTTACTTCTCTGCCCTTTAGACTCCATGCAGCTGGGGAGATAATCTTAGCAGTCTAGCTATTGCCTTTTTTTGAGTTAATTTGCACATTGGATGTAAGACAGGTATTCATATGCAGGTAACAATTACAGAATCCTCTCTTGCCTTGTGAATCAAATTCTACNTTGGACTAGATGATCCTTGTAGGTCCCTTCCAACTCGAAATATTCTGTGATTCTGTGAAAACAGGGAAGGAGCCTCTGCAATGTATGTGTGGCTTCTAAGATGCTGTTGCAATATTACAGTACAGTTCTTCCCATAAAAGAGATAAAAATAAGATGAAAAAATCTAAGGGCATGAAAATCAAGCAAGATTAACAACGACTTAGACATGTTTAGCCACCTCTTGCCATTCTGTTTCAAAGTAAAACCTTTCATTTCTAGTTTTCCTTCTCTTGTGTTCTCATGTGTTTATATCCATTTGCTTTTCTCCCCGAGAGAAAGTTGTTAAGTCCTCAATTTTGACATTTACTTTACTTTAACCTGGTTTGCTACTTTGATCACAGCATCTGTGCCTTGCAGTCTTTTGCAGCTTTCATTCGTGTTCACTGATCAGGTATTTTGAGACCCAGGATTGGTTGTGTGGCATTCTTGCACAGTTGATTTCTAATCGCATCCTCACTCCACAAATGATATCCATCTTGATCACTTAATTAGGATTTGTTTTCCATTTCCATGCCAGTGATTTTTCTCTAGAGCCTCCACCTTAAAATTTGTTTTAGCAATGCCTTCAAAAGTATTTCTTTGTCTGCCCTTCATGTCCTCTTATAGATGCCACTCTACCTTTTACCGCATAAATCATAACTACTACAGTCACTGATTTAGTAATTTTTTCTCTGTCTCACAGTATCTGAATGAAGTTCTTACACACTATCTATTTCATAGTATCCATCTGTTGCCTTATGGCAAATTAGGTGAGTCCCTCACCTCACCAGCTCTAAAATCAAGATTTGGTAGCCTCTGAAGAATGGACTCTATGTTTTTCTTTTAAGCAGTGATGATGTCCAAGTTACAAACATTGCAGTCAATTGAAAAGAATGAATTTATTAACTATCAGGCTCTAGAGTAACTTTATTAAAACTATTTTTCTTGTCCACACACAAAAAAGTGATTGTTAATGATTGCTATGTATAAAGATGCATGAACCAATATACATTTGTATGAAGAATATTCAGTATCATCTTTCTTGTTACTTCTCATCAATACTGAAATGACTCCACCAGGTTGCAAACAATATGGCATCTCCAGTAACTAGGGACAGAAACAACCTACAGAAATGGAGTTGGAAACTTGAGTTGGACTCGATGATCTTTGTGGGTCCCTTCCAACTCAGAATATTCTGTGATTCTGTGAAATACTAATTCAGATTTTCCTCTTGGTGAACAAGACTAGGTACTTGTCTATTTTAGTATACTCCGAGTGTTATTCATTATTGAAAAGGCCATAGTAATCATAGCGACAACCCAGAGAAAATGGAAATTAATGTTTTCATATGTAAGTGAACAACACTTGTCACTGAATGGTAAAGTCTTGAGTTTAGGTAGCATAAAACCAAACCATTTCCACTTCTTCAGACAGAAGGTAAGCTCAGGTTAACTAAGCTGTAAGACTTGCAATGTTTTGTCTCATGATTGAGCATTGGAATAATGTTGAATTTGATTGAATTCCACTATTGAAACTGATACACTTTCTCCAGTGGCCTTTTTCTTATCTGACCTGTCCATACAGTCCTTGACTTTCAACACTAATTTTAGAAGGTTTAAGCATTCATAATCAAAATCTAAATATGAATACATATTCTTTTTCTTCCCTTCTTTTGTCTTCATCAGGAAGATATCTGAATCCTAAACTAAATGACCTTTTCTGCTAACAAAGCTGAAATGCCAGCATGTGCATTTTATGAATATATAGTGAGACCAGGAGGGCAGGAGCTTCATAATCCATCATCAATTNAAGCTTCAGCAGGGAAAGTTTAGACTTGATATTGGGAAAAGGTTTTTTACTGAAAGAGTGATTAGGATGTGGAATGGGTTGCTCTCAGAGGTGGTTGAGTCGCCAACCCTGGACGTGTTAAAGAGGAGGCTGGACGAGGTGCTGAGTGATATGATCTAGATGTAGATGATAGATTAGTTGGATTATAGGCTGGACTAGATGATCTTCAAGGTTCTTTCCAGCCTTATCTGTACTGTGATACTGTGATACTGTGGTAAGGGGACAGAGTGGAGCTTGGAGACCAGGAGAAATAATACATAATGCTGAGTTTGTACTACATCTGGTGTCTAGGGAAGGAAAACTTGTTCCCACATCACTTGGCCAGTGAGCTCCCTGTAGCTCCATTTGTAGCTCATAGTGACTGGGAGAACACTGGAGTGCCAGGACAGTGGCACAGAGAGATCATATTAAAGAAAGGACCTGTTCTGATTCACCTTGCTTAGAAGACTAAGAGTCGAAGTGGAACATGAAAAAGAAGTAAGTCCCCAGATCCGCTACGGTGATAAGAGAGAATAACATTAAGGTGATAAGAGAGAATCCTTTAAGTATGATATTGAATTTTCAAAGTCTAGTGCTAGCAGATGCCTCAGGAAAAAGTGTCTAGGAGAAAAGTACATAATTTTCGTTTGAAATTATGAATGCAAATAGAACTGTATTTCTGAGAAACTGTTCAATGTGTTGGAGAACCCAAATAAGTTTTTTGACTTCAGAGCATTTTGCAAATCTGCAGGTGTCCATGTGGAGGCAGACATCATCAGGCACTGGAAAAAGGGGAAAACTTCCTCTGCTCTTTATTCTTTTCTCTCCTTATAGCAAGGAGCTACCAAACAAGTGACAGCAGTCTCAAGAAAACCTGTATTTTCTCAAAGAAAATATAAAAAACTTTCAGTTTGTTGTGACCCAAAAGACAAGAACTGCTTGACCCTTATTGCTCATGAGTTCTAATAACTGTTGAATAAAACATGGAGTAAGCTGTTAGAATTCAAGCCTCGGAATGGAGTGAATCTATCAATGAGCTCAACCACACAGAGTATTTTTTAAGTATCAGTACACAGTAGGTTCCCCACTTTGATACTAAACTAGTGTTAAACATGTTAAAATGCCAAGAAGCCTTAATTTACAGCTCTTTAAGTTTCACACTACAAACATTCTTGTCCATCACCCTTGTTGCTGAATTTTGTTGACCATTTAGGCTTGTTGACTAGCAATTTGACTGTGTCTTCCAAAGAGAAGTCAATGCTAAAAGCAAAACAATCATTAAGACAAATACCAAAAATAAAATCACTGCAATAATAGCCCATAATTGGCTCTCAGACATCATCTGAGAATCTGTATATTATGTTCCTCAATATTACTATACAGACAATTTCAATATTAACTTTACAACAGTTTATAGTCACTGTACTGTGTCTCAAAACATTTCAGTTCAATAAAAAGAGTAAAGTAAAGACTAGTGAACCAGTCCAAAGAGATATGGGAGAGAAAACCAAATAGCCAGTGTTTCAGGACAAAACAGAGTAATAGGCAGAAAATCCAACTTATTCTCTTCCCATTTCCTAGGTGCCTGACAGAATTAGAGTTATGCCAGTAAACTTTGATTTTAATAGTTACCTAATGTGGCTGTTGATCTTAATATTTCTTCTAGGTGACTGTTATATTTTAATTGTTTTTGTACCTCTAGAGGAAAAAAATTATTAAGGCAAACTATCTGCAAAATGAAAACTACTGAACACAGGAAACAACAGGTTAGACTTTTTGGGACAAACATAAATCAGTAATCACTAGTCCCATTGCTGAGACTAGTGCTAGCAACAGTTTAATTAAGACCTGAAGAAGTGACTCCATACTAAAATCCCCAAGTTTGCAGATGGTACTGGATTTTTTCCAGCAGCACTGTACCAAAGATAAATGATATCAGAAAGAACTCATGTAGGCAGAAACATGGCAGATATATTCAAGGCAGAGAAATATGAAGTTGATGGAAAAATAATCTAAAGCACACCTCCATTATTTTCAACTACTATGTACCAGAGACGATATCTCAGAGTACTCATTGGCAGGTCAAAAAATAATTGACTGAACAAACACTAGCAGCCAAAAAGACCAATAAAATATTGAGCACCATCAGGAGAGGAACTAGAAATAAAATAAAGAGTATAATTTTGTTTCTATATATAACCAAGTCCTGTACTGTGTTCTGTGGATTATTCTGGTCTTCTTATCTCAAGAGAAATGGAGCGGAGTTAGATAAAGTGCAGACAAAGGCAAGGACAAAAATCAAGGCTGAGAAGCAGTTGCTTTACTCCGACATTTAAAAAACTGGGGCTCTTTGAGGAAGAGACTGACACAGGTTTAAAATATCATCAAGATGGAAGGTAAATGAAATGAAGTAATAACAGTATACCCGCCTTACCTTACCTTTAACAACCTTTATAAAAGAGTTTTGAATGTTGGTGCAGTGTTAGGGTAATGGATCACCAAGAGTGCTGGAACTTGCATGCCCTCCTTAAATAGCATTGACTTTTTCTAACATTACAGGCAAAATACTGGATTGGATAAGGTTTGATCTGACCTACCAGGACAATTCTTGTGCTCAGAAGTTCTGTGACCCCAGAGCTGCACAATACAACCTCCTCAGGCTTTCCCTGGTAAGCACTAAAATAGTTGAAGACAAAGGAAACACACTCTGCCTGCAGCTCCTCTATAAATCTTTCCCCAATTGCCACAAGTTCACACAATTTCTAATCTGCATAATATGCAAACTGATTGTAATTGTCCTTTTTTTTTTTTTTGATGGAGGATAAGATACTGTGGTGATATAACGGATCATGTCTGCTATGAATTTCTGGATTTTCTCAACCCTTATTTCTCACCACCCCAGAATTAGAGTGCAAAGTGAAGGTTCTGCGTGGGATGCTTGTTGTTTAATGAGACTAAACCTTCTAATTTTTATAGGCTCCCAAAGACCTTAAGCACAAGCATGGATGAAATCTTTCCTCTATGAACAAATGATACTGTTAGAATCATAGGGAGAAGCCTACTGTTATTTTTATTTTCACATTTGAAGAACCATTAACTTCTGATGTAACTGCCAGAGCTTATATTTAATGAGGAACTGTTTACACTGACAACTGCCTTCAGGCTATTGAGCTGAAATATTTGCAATGACTCAGTCAAATGAACAAAAAAAGCCCTTACTCTTCTTCTTACCCATTAAATAGTAATGGTACTTACCGGGGGTAACAGAGTGTTACAAACAGATCTTTTGTTGATTAAAATGTGTTATAGCTTCACCTATGTAAAATGGGAACAATAACGCTAAGATCTTGGCTATAAAAGTAATTGTTTTTTCATGGCAGTCAAATCGACATGAGCAATGACTGTGCACCTGAAGTTCTTAGATGCTTTGCTGAAGTTGTTCAGCAAAGTGAAATTGGATTCCTTCTGCACAATCCTTCAATACAGTTTAGATACTCCAATGGCTTTTTTCATATGTTCACAAGGCAGAAGCAGGTCTGGTTTTCCCTCGAAACTTTTGCAGGCAGGAGGTTTAGCACCAGAATATATAGAAGTGGAACCAAAATCTCCAAAAGTTATGTTGCCACAGTTTCTTTCAGACAACAGGACCATAAGACATTTCCCTTCCTTGCAATGGCATCATTGTCTAAAAAAAAATAAAAGGAAGAGGATAACTGATATTCATTGGTTTTCCTCATGAGGGCAAGGAATCTCCAAGGCAAGCGAGATGAATTAAGCCTTGGAGAAAGGCAAGCATTATGTTGCCTGCTGTTTCCTTGCCTTACTATCTTCTGATTCATGAAGCAAGTGTTTTGTCTCCCTGTATGACCTCACAGCCAGGTAACTAACAAGGGTCATTGCCTTGCTGCAAAGCAAAAGAGAGGAAAAGATCATGATGTTTGCAAAAATGCTTTTTGGGGACCAAGCATGTTGTGGTGGCTGGGAAAATGGGAGAGGAGACTGACACACCACTAATGCCAGCAAGGCTGCACTGAGAATGGCAAGCTGGCATCTCTCCTCTGGGTAACACTCAGGCAGAGAATTTCCATTTGATGAAGGAATTTAGAAACATTTGTAATTTGGGCAAACCAGGTTGATTGAATATCTACTGCTATGAAATGCCAAACTGAAATGTTTCCAGCTGGCATATTTCTAGTAGGAATGACATAAGCTTTTCTCTTTGTCAGACTGCTTGCTTGTCTATATCAGGTACTCAGCGCATGAACTCCGCTGGAAGGATGGAAAACCCTCGGCGGACAACCTCTTGTAACCGCTAGTAGAGCAAACCCAGAGTATATATATCTGAAATTGAAGTAAAACTGACCTGGAGGGCACTTGGTTTCACAGTCTGTCACATGCTGCAGGCTGGTCGGTTCACAATCCATGGCTGTGAGAAACCATGCAAAAATCTCACAGGGAATCTGAATTTCAGGACAGTGATAAAATCTGTAATAATCAAAATCATTCAAACAGATGAGTTGTAAAGAGGAATATTTAGGCTGATGTTAATAGAATGTGACAGTTTGTGTTATGAAACACTCCATTTGAAACAGACATAGTCCTGGTGGGAAAGTTCTCAGTATATCTGAGCTTAGACCTTCAAGTATTAGGAGTTGTCCAGCATGTACACCTGTACACTCTTAATTTTATTCTCACCTCATTTAACATCTGCTTCTGCCACATTAATTGTTTTCTACCACTGGATCATAAAAGTTCTTGTTTGGATTCAATGCAAGTGACTCACAATAAGCCACGCATTCAGCAGGAATAGAGAATTTTTTTTCTTGTATCCACAAATAATTTGATTTAACTCACTCAGTTGCTATGCCAAATAATTTAATGAATATTTTCTGAAACAAAATGTCAGCCTGTGGCATGACTGCAAACTATTCAGTAGAAGTATTCTTACCTGTGTTCATTATTCTTGCAAACTTGCATTAAAACACTGGCAGACCTCAATGACTGATGTAAACACTCAATTTCATGAATTACCTGTGCTTCCAACTAAGCCTTTTCTATAGCTAGCTGTTCCAGGTAAGCTGGAACATATACATTCTGCATGTATATTAGGTATATTTAAGTTAATACAAGAGTCAGACAAAAATATTATTAAAAAAACAAACAACCAACAGAATAGAGACGTGAACCCAGTGAAAATCTAACAGGCAGTGGGGAATTCTTTTTCTACAGCCAAGGCAACCACACACAAGAGATCCATATCGTCTAGACTGGAGATCAGTCTAGTCCTGGATAATAAAAATACCCTCCTATAAAGGCAATTTGCTTCCTTACCTATGACAAAGGGGCTGTAGCATTGAAGAGGGTCCTTATACAGAAACCAGAGATATTTTGCAGGAATCAGCTTCTCTGACGAATTTTCCTAATGTGGGTTTGACTGAAAGAGAGCAGTGCAAAAGATGAGGCTTTTTTCTTCAATTAATCTGTGACTTTTAAAGGAGATGAGATTCATCAGTTGCAACAAGAGATTAGAAGAGCAATTAATAAATTTTTCTCAATCAATGTTTTCAATGCTTTTTTAATCTTCTAGATCTGTTCCCTACATCATGTAGTAATCTGTGGCAGACATGAAACCAAGAAATTACTCTGCAAATACAAAATTAAATTCTCCACTCCTGCCCGTCTTCAAATGACATTAGTCCCTCGGGGCCTTTTCCCCCAGAGGATTTCTTCCTGTGCATCATCACAGTGTCATGGTCACTATGGGGAACATGTCTAGGCTAAGCCAGCTGTCTGAATTCCCAAGGGTTCCCTAGGAAAACAGGTACTTCCAGGGGTCAATTCAACTATCACTTTAGGCTGGGTAACAGGAATCACAACAAAGGAGTCTAGAAAGAGACACACCTGTAGCTCACAGTGCCACCAAGTTAGCCAGACAAAGACAGGATAAACAGAGTGCACTAGGAGCAAAACCAGCCACATACATTACACAGGCATTTATGTTTTACAGTTATGGTACAATATTTGACTAGTGGTGAATTATTTGTGCAGGTAAGGTGAGCTTCAAAAAACCTCAGCAACCCACAGTTTCAGCATATAAGAATGCTGGTGCCATGTCTTATTTTACTTGGTGCTGCCTTTTCTCTTCAGAACCTAGAGCTATTTTCTGAGAAGGTACCTTGCCTGGAAAGCCTGAAGTCTCAGGAATGTTATCGTGCAAGGCAGGGGGAGGGAAAATTCATAGTAAATTTGTCAAATGTTAAGTCTCAAGAGCAAAATGATAGCCAAAGGTCCAAATACGGATTTTCAAATAAAGTGAAATTTTGTTTAAATCTGACAGCAAATCTCCAGGTTGCTGGTGGAAAGGGGTGAAAAGGGTAGAAGAGAACTCAATACAAGCTCTATTCTCTTAGGAAATCAAGCAAGAAGTATACTTCAAATTCTCTATTAATCAATTTGTATGGGAGAAAATAAATGGATATATCTTGTCTAGAGTTTTCTTTGTAAAACATGCCAGACAAAGACTACTGATTCACCAAAAGGTTGAGAAGACAACATTCAGAAAGCAGAAAGTTTGTACATGATACTGCTGCAGGCAAAAGAATTGGAAAAGCTTTTTTTTTTCCTTTTCCCCAAAATACAGAGTGAATTTTCAGCCTATATGATACAATTACCTACCTGCAGTTAAATGGCACTGCACAAGCGCTATTGCATATTGCATTCAAATAGCATTTTTTTCTAAGACCAGATGGTTGAGTGACATGCTTTACAAGTGCCACATTTTAGTAACCTGGAAAGGTTTTTTGTTACTTTCAATCTTCATTTTCATTTACTTAAACAATAATGATGAAAGAACACAACGCTTCGGGCAGACTCAGGTTAATAGATATAAATGGTGCTCTGGAGTAATGGCGTTCAAGTCAGTCGTTATTTCCTATGAAACAGCTTACATCTAATTATTTTTTATCTTACTGTAGGAAGTGTATATGAACTAACCACATGCATATAGGGTCAAATCCTGAAATTTGTTTTCAATTTGCAGTTCTATATTTAATGAAGTAATATTCATTCTTAAGTGTAGACAGAAATTAATGGAAAGCTCTCTTCTGTTGGGTCTCCTATATTGCTTACCCGCAGTCTTAGTCAGGGTCTGCGAAGCCCTACTTCCGTATTGAATGGTGGCCACACCGCCACCGCCACCCACGCCGCCATTGCCACCACCACTGCCGCAGCGGCAGGTCGTGCATGCACAGTTGTGAAAACAGGCCTCCTTCATCGCTAAAAAATCATGCCGCTAAGATCTGAAGCTGCAATATGGGGGGCGTGAAGTGAAAGACGGCCAACTGCAATGTGTATTTTAATCTGGAATGGCATCTTGGACATCAGAAATATTCCAAAGGAAAGTTTCCACAACAGGGACATTTCTACTGAAAGTTTCATGACTGATAAAGTCATGTTTTGCAGCATGGGAAGAAAAATCCTGCACCAATCCACCGTAAGTCTTATAGACATTGAGATCTGCTGACATTGGGATGTCACTGTACAAAGAGTGAGAGTGAGACTCATTTGCTCAGACTGACATATTCATGAGGAAGACATTGAATTAGCCACTGTCCAGTTCCCTTGTCATCACTGGAGAGAAAGGAGCTCTTGTGAGACTAATCCCATTCTATCATGTATAGCTAAAATAGAAAATTCAAATCCCAAATGTGGCACTTCCACTCTATTACTTCAAGGCATCTTAGTGATGGCCTGCTGAGATGTATATTTCTTCATCAAGGTGAGGGAAGGGCCCTTTCCCTGAAGGAGTAAGGTGAAAGAGAAGGGAAATCATGCCTATTGCCATGCTTCAGATTCATTGCCAAGGCAGTGGCAAAAACCAGGCTGCACCTGTGTTCCCCAAACCACTGGGCTTCATGGCCATTCCATCAGACTGGAATTCCATCCAGCACTTTGCAGCAATTTTGATGGGTATTTGAGGTTTGTGAAAAAAAACATTCAATTCATATTTTACAAAATGACTTCAGTGTCTATTGCCCCATGTAGGAGTTAGTCTGGTTACTTGAAATGTCTCACAGCTGAACAGAGACTTCAGCCTGGCTTTCAGACCCAGAAACCCTTGTTGCAGAGTACTGAGGAACTGGTGCACCATAAAATGCAACAGTTTCTGTTAAGATACAGATTTAATCAGAAGTAAGTGACATTCAGCACAAGGAACATTTATTTTTTGATCATCAAAAATAACACCCACGCAATAATGCAGCTGTTGTTTTCAACCTCTTCCACTCAGACATGTTTCTAAAATGTCTCCATTTGTTATAATGAAGCAATGCCTTGGCAGCTGTATTTCATCTGTGATTAGTTTGATCTGCTTCAAGCTCCATGAATTTTCTTTTTATTTCCAGGTCTAGCCTTCATCTCTCTTAGCCTGTGCTCAAGGCACCCAAGCATACAACATTTGTTCATCTCAGACTTCTGCTGCCTTTCTCAGCTCATTAGGTCAGTCTTGCCATGATGTTTCACAAGTAGGAGGGGTTTGAAATCCTTATTGAAACTTGCCCCTGATCTTCCTCACTGGATTTGTGCAGAATCAAAGATAGAGTTCTTAATCAAACCCACAGTGCCTGACTGTCACCTGTGAACAAAGCCTACTCAGGGGGATTGGCTGATTCCAAGCTGCTGACCTGCTGTCCTGTCCTTGCAGACAGGTCAGCTCACACACAGCGCCTACACCTCTCCTGTCCCCACTGCTGAACAGGTGCAGTGGTTTCCCTGCCTTACATGTCTGTAACACTATCTGGAGAGGGGTGTCATCAAATGTTCTTACACAGGGAGATAGGAATAAACTGGTTAGAAGGAGCACTTTGGGATTTAGCCTTCTGTGAGTAATGCCACAACATTCCTTTGTATGATGAAGGATTATCCGAGTCACACAAATCTGCTTCTGAGTTTCAGTCTTCCCAGCAGCAGAGCAACAGTCACTGTACCAAAACTGGTGATACATGGATGCACAGAAAATGTTGGATTGGATTTAGATCCCCCTCTAAACTCCATTGCACTTGAATATCTACTTAAAAGGCTCCCATCTTTATTATTTTCTGCAACATTAGCTTTGTCTTCCAGTCCCACTGGAAATAATCTGGCCTCTCTTTGAATGAATTGATTCTGAGTGGCCAATTCATTACTTTACTATAGGGACAAATTATCACAGAAACTCTCTGCCAAGCATCCTGAGAGCCAGCTGATACAGAATTTTAAATGTCTGTGGAGCGATCATTTCATGATATATGTCAGATTGCATGTATTAATAAGATTATTTATTTTAAGAACATCAGTAACCTGCCCAGAGCGCAATACCAGAAATTTGTTGACAAAGTTGTACAAATCAACACATCACATACTGTTCTTGTTTTTTGGTTTTTTCAGGTTGGTTTGGATTTTTACATATCTATTAGTAATATATTTATCTATGGGCATAAGAGCATTTGTACAGGTCCATCTATTTCATTGTCCCCTGTGGACAGCAGGCTAATATCAAAAGCTTTAGCAAACCATGTGAAAAATGGAAGAGATATATTGTGCTCTCCTCTTCATGCACCCTCCCAATAATGCATATCTTAGGGATGTCCCGAGCTCATGGCTATGTCTGTGTTTAATTAGAATAGGTGGATTTTCACACCTTGTATGTATTAACTTCTTTTAACCCTTTTATAGCTTTTGCCTCTACCTATCTGATAACCATTTTTTTCACTAAATTATGTATTTGGTGAGAAAGTACTCCTCTGCATTATATTGCCACCTGATAATTTCACTGGATAACTGAAGAGGGTTTTTAGAGGAGAGGGGGCACCGAGAGGTTTTCACACTGCTGGAAAGCGCAGCTGGAAAATGCAGCCGGGTGCCCCCAGAGAGTGGTCCAATAGGGGTTAGATAAGCCGCGTGAAGGTAGTTCAGTAGCCAATGTTGGAATAGGATTCAGTGCATGCATGGAAGTGGAGAGGGTACAAAAGGGGTGGTTCGTTTGCAATAAACAGAGCATTCAGCATACTTCTGTGAAGATTCATGAATGACTCTCGGCCTGTCCTCGCAACAGATAACTTTCAGAATTTGTGTTAGGAGAAACAATAAAGGAAAGTTTTTTAAACACTACTATGTCCTAACCTTTCTTTTATGACTTAGTGTCTTATACCCACCTCAAACTATTTTTTAATCCAAAAATGTTCAATTTCTTCACTCGGAGGAGGTGGAGTTGGGCTGTTGGTTGTCTTAATTTCCTTTGCATCTTCTTTTCCTTCTATTATATACTGAGAACTAGGACAAAAGTTGTATTTGGCATTCAGTATGTAGACACACGATGAATATATACACAGTATAATAAGGTTTTCTGGTTTGTTCTTCATTCTTTTAATAATAGGTCCTAACACCCATTTTGGTGATTTTTTTCAACCACTGCCAAGACTGAACTATTCTTTATAAAGAACAAATAGGGACAATCTCTCTTCTGGATGATAATGGCTAATTTTGAGCTCATAACTGTGTAAATATAGTTAGAGTTGGCTTTCCTGATGTGTCCTACTTTTCATCCTATCAACACTGAATTTCATTGACTATTTCACTATCTAGTTTCTCAATAATCTGAGAGTCATAGAATGTTAAGGGTTGGAAGGTATGGTCTAGTCCCAACCCCCCTTGCTGTGGGCAAGGACACCTCTCAGTAGACCAGGTTGTTCAAGGCCTTATTCAACATGGCTTTGAGCAGTGCCAGGACTGAGTTACCCACAGCCTCTGATCAACCTGTTCTAGTATCTCAACCACTCTCACAGTAAAGAATTTCTTCTTAATATTGTCAATCCTCCGTATTCACGGATTACGGGTTTCCTGAGGGTCCCACAGAACCCTTAATCTGTGAATACGCATCGGACATTAAGATGGCAAATTATTGCCAGAAATATGGCAGCTTTGGAACACTGTAACATCTGGACTACTTACAGGCAGCGAGGAGCATGGGAGTAGTGTTTTTTTCACTTTAACTGCAGCAGCTAGCACTGACTTTGTGCTTTGTCTGAGGCTATGAATATCTGCATATGCACATATGCGCATATCCACTGGCAAGTCCAGGCTGACTGTCTCCACCTGGAACAGAGCCCCACAAGGGTCTCTGGGTTACAGTTAAAGACTTCTTGACTCCTGGTAGGGCCAGTTGGGGCCGAGACCTCACCCCTGCACCAGTGCAGGACCACACCACTCCATGAATAACTGAGTAAAAACTGTGAGAAAAATTATCACGAATATGAGAAGATGTGAATATGACAGCATGAATAACTGAGGTACGATATCTAGCTTAAATTTCCCCTGTTTCGATCTGTACCCATTATTTCTTGTCCTATCACTACAGTTCCCAATGAAGAACCCCTCTTTTTCTTCCTTGTAGGCCCCCTTTAGATACTAGAAGGTTACTATGAGGTGTCCTCAGAGCCTTGTCTTCTCCAGGCTGAACAACCGCAACTCTCTCAGCCTGTCTTCATAAGAGTGGTTCTCCAGTCCTCTAATCAACTTCATGGCCCTCCTCTGGACTTGCTCCAGCATTTCCATNCTTCTCTGCACCCTCTCAAGCAGCTCTTACCTCCATGTCTTTGGAGGCACCAGAACTATACGCAATACTGCAGGTGGGGTTTCACAAGAGCAGAGTAGAGAAGGAGTATCAACTCCTTTGTTACCTATAGTAGAGGAGGTGAATCACTTCCAGTGTNAATATGACAGCATGAATAACTGAGGTACGATATCTAGCTTAAATTTCCCCTGTTTCGATCTGTACCCATTATTTCTTGTCCTATCACTACAGTTCCCAATGAAGAACCCCTCTTTTTCTTCCTTGTAGGCCCCCTTTAGATACTAGAAGGTTACTATGAGGTGTCCTNTCTGGGTTGCAAGCACATATTGCCAGCTCATCTTCTCCACAGGGCTAGTCTCAATCACTTCTCTACCCAACCTGTAGATGTGTCTGGGACTGCCGTGACCCAGGTGTAGGACCTTACACTTCACTTTGTTGAACTTCATGAGGTTTCCATCAGCCCACCTCTCTCGTATGTCAGGATCCCTCCGGATGGCATCCCTTCCCATGGGACTCTACCAAGCAGGTCAGTGACGAGGCCAAAGTCTACTCTCCTGAAACCCAGGGCAGTGAGCTGACTGAGTGCCCTCCTCACTGTCCTGAGATCTCAGACTTTACCCTCTCATGGTCACTGCAGTCAAGGCTGCCTTGGAGCACTGCATCCACTACCAGCTCCTCTCTATTGGTAAGGTCCACAATGGCACCTCTTCCTGTTGTCTCTGAGTTCAAGAAACATTTGAACAATACACTCAGGTACATGATGTGATTCTTGGGGCTGTCCTGCACAGAACCAGGAGTTAGACTCAATGATCCTTGTGGGTCCCTTCCATCTCAGGAAATTCTATGAGTCTACAATTCAAGTGTTCTTGGCAGAGAAAGCATCAAATTTGATCCTCGATAATTTGTTTCACTTGGTCTTTTTTAAAATTTGTCATCAGATTTCTCATTGGTACAAGACTGGTTTAAGAGAGATACACACAATAGAAATACTAATCGGGGATTTTCAGGTCTGAGTTCTTTGAGAATACAAGGAACAATGCTATCTAGTCCTGTTTACCTATTACAATTCCTTATATAATTTTCCGTAAGACTACTTCAACTACTTCACTTTGAGATATCTATTGTGATCCAAGAGAGATTTCTACTCACTTTGCAAGGAATTTAAAAGCTTAATATGTGTTATTTTGATGTCAATGTGACAACACATTATACCTTGTATTGTTTGCCAGTTAAATGTTTGAAATCACAGCAGTCATTCACTTGGAAGATTAAAAAAAAAAAACAACTAGCAGAGCAGTCAAAGAGCAATAATTGCCTCAGTTTTATCAAATTCATACTGCATCCCAGAAGTTTAAGTGACATGAGCAGGATGACAGCTCCCCAGATTTAACTAGCTTGTAGCAGTTTGAGATCTGTCTAATTGATTGAGTTTAAAGTATATGACAGCACTGCCCATTTTTCTCAATGAAGGTTTTTTTAACTGGAGTCCATATTGCTTTTGAGCATCAGGTTGATGTGAAAACAAAAATCATGAGGGAGAATGATATGGGTTATTGACTGAACTGCAGGGAGTTTGAAGGCAGAAAAGAGTGCATTAGAGTTTACATACAGCTGAGCTAAACAAGGATGCCAGATGCTCCCCACTAAGAAGTATTTGAGCCATGACCTCTAACTAGCAATTTTTGGTTTAGACGCTGTATTTCTTTTTCAGTTTAACAGAGTGATTTGGAGATTCAGAAAATTACAAATTTAATGAGTTAGGTCAGAGCATAGAGATTTAGGGATTTTAGTGAATTAGTGAAAATTTAGTGAATTTCTAGTGAATTTTAGAAGAATTAGTAGACTTTAAAATCATTCAGAAGGCCTGAGAGTTAGAGTTGAATATTAAGGGTGTCCTGCAGTGTCTGAAGGCAAACAAGAGTGAACGTTAGCCACAACAAGAGGAAAGGAATGAGAACATGGAAGCTAATTGGTTGAAGGATTCATAGCAAATGACATAATGTTGAAAGCATGAATATTCATGGAGCAATTTGCATATGTATGAGACAAGGGGTTAAAGATGGATGACAAATCTGGGCGATCCTCTTTTGGCACCTGGCAAAGGCAAGGGACACTCCGGTCCCTCTTCCTTGGCTCT
>WEKX01017409.1:962-39033 GCA_013390025.1 Pitta sordida | reverse complement strand
GGAGAGGGGCTTAGGTGTAATGATTGACAGGAAACTCATTATGAGACAGCAGTGTGCCCAGGTGGTTAAGAAGGCCAATGGCATCCTGGCCTGTATCAGGATCAGTGTGGTCAGTCGGACTAGGGAGGTTGTCCTTCCCCTGTACTTGGTGCTGGTCAGACCACATCTTGAGTACTGCATCCAGTTCTGGTCTCCCTAGTTTAAGAAGGATATTGAGCTGCTTGAGAGGGTGCAGAGAAGGGTGACAAGGATGGTGAAAGGACTGGAGAACAAGCCCTATAGGGAGTGACTTCGGGAACTGGGGTTGTTCAGCCTGGAGAAGAGGAGACTCAGACAGAGGTTACCTCATTGCTGTTTATAACTACCCGAGGGGAGATTGCCGCCAGGTGGGGTGGACCTCTTCTTTAAGGCTGACGACACCAGGATGAGAGGGTATTGCCTCAGGCTACGCCAGGGGTAGTTTAGACTGAATGTTAGGAAGCAGTTTTTCACAGAGAGAGTGATCTGTCATTGGAATAGACTGCCCAGGGAGGTGGTGGAGTCGCCGTCCCTGGAGGTGTTTAAGAGAAGACTGGATGAGGAGCTTAGTGACATGGTCTAGCTGGGGACGTGTAGGGCTGGATGGTCCTGTGGGTCTCTCCTGGCTCGGAGTGGCCTGTGCGCCTCTGAAGGATCTAGGTTTATGTTTGCCACTCTGGGATGTGCGTTCGGTCTCTGTACGGGCGTTAGCTGGTGAGTTGGAGTAGATGATCCTTGTGGATCCCTTCCAACTCATAGTGTTCTGTGATTCTGTGAATGGTCTGCCCAGGGACGTGGTGGAGTCACCATCTCTGGAGGTGTTTAAGAGAAGCCTCTGTGAGGAGCTTAGTGACATGGTCTAGCTGGGGGTTGTAGGGCTGGATGGTCCTGTGGGTCCCTTCTGCCTCGGAGTGGCCTGTGAGGCTGCGAGGGAACTAGGTTTATGTTCACCACTCTGTGGTGTGCGTTCGGTCTCTCTACAGGCGTTAGCTGGTGAGTTGGAGTAGATGATCCTTGTGGGTCCCTTCCAACTCGTAGTATTCTGTGATTCTGTGAGAGAGACCATGGGAAGGAGCGGAAAATTGTCTGCCGCGCCCCAGAATGCCGGGGGGTGCAGAAATGGGCATGGCCTACATGCATATTAACGACCTGCACTTCTTTGTGAGTTTAGTGTTTTGCAAGGCTCGTGGCCTTTCCCATTCCTCACGAACGACCGGGTATAACAGTATGACTATTTTCTTATAGGAGTGGGCTCCCAACTTTCTTATGTCTTATGCAAGATACGACAAGGAGAAATAGCTTTAAACTCAAAGAGGGAAGGTTTAGATTAGATAATAGAAAGAAATTCTTTAGTATGAATATGGTATGACATTGGAATAAGCTGTGGAGAGAAGCTGTGGAATTCCCATCTTGGAAGTATTCAAGGCCAGATTGGATGCGTTGCTTTGCACAACCCGGTCTGGTGAAAATTATCCCTGCCCTTGGTAGGGGAGTTGAAACTGGATAGGTCCCTTCAAATCCTAACCATTCTATGCTTTTATCAATATCATCAATACCTTATGTGTGCGTGGGTTCATATACTCACATGCAATTAGGATAGCTGGTTTCACATATATTCAAGTGGAATCAGAGGCAGTGAAACAATATATCATCAAGCAATACTATATGCACTTTGCTGACAGCCATAAATTTTTCCTCTAACTCTTATTTCTAGCACCAGAGAAGTATTCATCTTGCACCAAGTTCTGTGATGGTAAACCATTCAAGTGGGACCACACTGAAATCACATAAGCCATCTTCTGGAAATATGTGATACTCTGTCTCCACTGAGCTGAGACCACAGGGAAAGAGAGATTATATTAATTATAGAATCATTAATTAATTAATTAGGTGGGTTTAAAGTCAGTTAAATTATCATTTTCCCCCTGGAATGGTACTTTGTTGATGATATCTGCATATCTAAGAAAAAAAAGTGCTTGGATGTGTGCTGTAAGTGATACAGTGAAAATTACAAGATAAATTAACCTCCCCCTAACACTGCCAGAGAAAGGACAAGAAAATAATGATGTGGTTGTCTATTGTCTTTTCCCTATGGCTATGTTTTCAAGCTAAACATGTAGAAATGAACTACAGTCAATTCTCTGTATTCGCAGATTACAGGTCTCCCAAGGGTCCTGCAGAACCTTTAATCTGGTAATACAGGGCAGACATTAATATGGCAAATTATTGCCAGATATATGGCAACTTTGCAACACTGCAACATTCTGGACTCCAAGGAGTCCAGCAGCAAGGAGCTCTGGGAGTCGGGTTTTTTCCCTTTAACTGCAGCAGCTAGCACAGGCAGAGGTGCTTTACCTGGGGCTATGAATATGCACATATACAGATACCCAGATATGCACTGGCAAATTCAGGCTGGCTGCCACGGCTAGAACAGGCCTCATGTGGGTCTCTGTGTTACAGTTAAAGATTTCCTGCCTGCTGGCAGGGCTGGCCGGGGCCAGGATCGCACTGCTCTGCCAGTGCAGGACCGCGTCACTCCATGAATAACGGAGTAAAAACTGTGGGAAAAATTTCAACAAAATGAATATGATAGTGTGATTAATTGAGGTATGACTGTAGTTTTTATTTTGTATTCATGTTTGCATACAGAATTTCCTCTCCAGGAGTGTTTTGCTTATACACTCAATTCTATGGATTCGTGGATAACAGGTTTCCCGAGGGTCCCGTGGAACCTGTAATCTGCAAGTACTGGTTTGACATTAATATGGCAAATTATTCCCAGAAGTATGGCAATTTTGGAACACTGCAACATCCCATGCTCCTTGCAGGAAGTGAGGAGTGTGGGAGTCGAGGGTTTTTCCCTTTAACTGCAGCAGCTAGCACTGGTAGGACTGCTTTGTCTGAGGGTATGAATATGTGCATATGCGCATATGCATATATGTGCTGGCAAGTCCAGGCTATCTGCTGGCATGAGGGAACAGAAGCCTCCTCCTGGCATAGTGGTGGTGTGAGCACATCCCACCACTGCCCCATCCCAGCACACAGCACAGCTGCCGCAGCCAGCCCAGCCCCACTGTTGTGGGGCACTTTCCCTGGGTCTATGTCTATCACAAGGTGTGCTGGGCGTGCAGCCCCCAGGAACATAGCGCTCTTGGCTCTTGGCTTTCTCTGCTATCAGTATCGCCTCCTCTGCCTGTAGCCATGGAAACAGCAACGCAGACACACATGCACACATTGACACCTAGGCACATGAGCACCCATACACATAGACAACCAGACACACATGCGTACAGACACATAGGGGCACAGACACCCAGACACATAGTCGCACAGGCACACAGACACATAGACACACAGGCACATGCACGCACAGACACTCAGCCAACACCCACTGGGGGTCCTTCTAGACTTAAAATTACTTTGGAGGTCACAATTGCCATGAGCTGCATTGTGGACCCTAGACAGCTGGCACTGAAGCATCCCCGCATGGGCCCCGTGTGCCCTGAGGCATGCTGTGGCGGCATGTGTTAGACTATGTATAACCCTTCCCTGGTAGGGACCAACCATGGAGACATATGAACGAGGAAGGCACCATGGCATGGGAACACGCTATCTCACAGCACCATGGGACTATAAACACCACGTAACCTCTACAACAATCATAAGAGAGCGATCTGTGGCTGTCACCAGCGAGCGAGAGGCGGCACCCACCCACCCCACTGGGGCATGCCAGTCCTGCCCCACAGGATGCACTAGCCCTGCCCCTCCCCAAAGCAGAGCAACTGCCCTTGCGTCGACCAGACATATTCGTGAATAACTGATTAGGATTTGCAGAGAAATATTTCACGAATAGTTGAATCAGCGAATAATTAGGCACACATAGTTGAGGTATGACTGTAGTTGAGCTGCAAAAAAATCTACTTGCAAGTGTTACGCTGCTAAAAGAAACTAAATGCCATTTGAAGAATGAGGGCAAGAAAGAAGTATTTCTTTCCATGTAACAGTCATAAAGGGTACCCAAACCTTGAGTCCATGTTGAAAGATATCACCAAAGTAGATGAGAGAAAAAGAAGACTCTTGCAGAGACCATAAAGACAAATTGAAGCCAGGAGAAGACTAAATGCTGAAGATCGTTTGTAAATTGCTTATGCTTATTTCTATGTATACATATATTTTGCCTTTTTTAATTACTATTTCTTTGAGTTACTAAGCACATGAACTGCAAACACAGATGAAGAAACTACCAGAACTATACTTTCATACTTCTTTGTTGCTTTCTTCAGTTTAAAAAGCTTAATTATGGTCATGGAAATTTTTATAAAAATCCAACTTATCTCTATGACACATTGATTATTCCTCATGAATAAAATAGTGATTCTGGCTCTCAAGCTTTTTCAGAACAATAGTCTTTAAAGGAACTAATAACTTCATGCAGTCAATGCTTTTTGTGTTCTCTCAAAAAAATCAGAAAAAAACAACCAAAAGATTTTACTACCTATCAGATATTTTTTAAGGAATCTTTCTCTTAATTACCCTTGTATGTGTAAAGATGCAGAATTCGTGCCTCAAAACATATAACAAACAGATAAAATGAATGTTTGCTTAGCAGACAGATAGATAGAAAGAAAGAAAGAAAGATGGTCTATTGATTTAATAGCTTACCTTTCATAAACAAGATAAACAAGAAGGAATATTCTAAAAACAAAACAGTCGGGTCTCCTGTATCACATATCTGCAGTCTTAATTTGGACCCGCACAGCCCGACTTCTGTGTTGAATGACAGCAGCACTGCTGCCGCTGCCCGTGTCTCCCGTGCTGCCTGTGCTGTCCCCGCTGCAGCCCAAGCCACCACTGCCGCCCAGGATACTGCCCGGGCCGGGGCAAGGGCCAGGGCCACTGCGGCAGGTTGCGCATGCTCAGTTGCGAAACGGGTCTCCTACTTTGCTAAAATATCATACCGTTAAGATCTGAAGCCACAATATGGGGACATGAAGTGCAAGAGGGATGACTGTACAGTTATCCCCCATGTTCAGTGGGTGTTTGGGTCCATGTACCTTCTGCAAAGCCCACAAATTGCAGAGATAGCAAACTCACGAATATGAAATAAAGCCCCACCCATCATCCAGCCCCCTTCAGCTCCAGAGCTCTGGAGAGAATTCCTGGGACAGCCCCATAGCCTATTCTGCCTCAGGAAAGAAGAGGGAATGCATGTTGCACCTTCCTAGCAGTGTAATTCTGGCTTTTGCCACAACACCCTTTCTCCAAGACCAGAAACCCGGTACTGCCCTCCCAGCCATGTCTATGCTGGGGCTTATCTGGGTTGCTGGTTCTTGGTATGTGCCACTGCAATAAACTTGCCGAGGCAGTCCAAGAAACAACACAATGCTGGCTCACTAGCATTGCCCAGTGGGAGTAGAGCCTAGGCCGAGTGTGCTCAAAGCCAGGTTGGGTAGGGTTATCAACACAGGGCCAGCACTGGTGCTGCAAGCGGCCACAGTGCCGGCTCACTAGTGTTGCCACAGCAATGGGCAATGGGCTGTTCTCTAGCCAGCTGCCTGGCACTCCCAGCTCACCACCACACGTTGCCCCCACCCACGGAGTCTCAGTTCTAAGAGGGTGCCAGTGATTTCTCCCACTCTTGTATGGTGCTGTCCCGGCCTGGGGAATCCCTGCTCCAAAGGGGTGCCAGCAGTCCTCCCTGCCCTTTTATGGGGCAAATGGACCAGCAGCACTGTTGGCACCTGGGAAGTTCCGGCTCTGCAGAAGTGGTGGCAGCCCCCTACCCTTTATATGGGGCAAATAGACGTTGCTCAGAGGCTGAGAGGGCTAGGGCAACGGCTTATTTACATATTTGTTAGCTAATTTACATATTCTTGAGCTGTCATTCTTTGCAGCATTATCTGCTTATGTGCAGACACTACTTTTCACTGAAACAAGAGCCCGGAGGGATTGTAACTTCACAGAGACAAACCACAAATAACTGGTGGCTTACTGTAAGGTTTCTGTTTCTTTTCTTCTCTTTTTTTAAATTTTCATTTCCTCCCCCCCGCCTTTTTTCCCATTTCTTTTTATTCTCAGAATTAATAGGGCACCTTTCACCATTATGCAGTTGTTTAAAATCTAGTCTGGGATACATTACTGTTATCATTTGAGAGCTACTTGATTTCTCTCACAGTCACAGTAACTGAGTTTGAGATCTCAATCCGAAAGCGCAGCTCAGGCTGAGAGGTATCTGTACCACAGGTGAAGAGTTTTCGTGATGGTTTCATTGAATAGTCACAATAAATTCCCTTCCTACCCTACTAGAAGTTCTCCAGACAGCTGCTGAGAAATGATTTGTGAACAGGGAGTAAATAAATACACAATAGATTTCTGAAAAGTACTAATAAATAATTCTGCCTGGTCCTTGCACTATACCTATATTGAAGATAAATAAAGGTCTTTGGTGTCAAGAACTGTCAATCCATCTCCTGTGATGTTATGACTGCAATCTCAGAGTCACTACACTGAGCCCTATGCTTGAAAAGCAGACTTCACAGAATGCATCTCCATGCCTAAGAGACATCTGTTTTCACCAAACTTCATTAGAGAACGTTTCACCAGGCTTTCAAAAACATACAGGGACATGTGACTGAAAATCAGCACAGAAGAGCAGCAGGTTTGAGTGTAAACATTGCAATCTGAAATAATTGTTTTGACTTTTAGTGCCCTGAGTCACGTGTCATGTTATATTTCGCATGTTGTAGAAATACTCAGTGAATCTGCTGAGTAATTGGGGGTTCAGAAAGAAAACTTTATTTATCAAACCGGAGAATTAACATCTGTGTCTCCCTGTGTTAAAAAGTGCTCAGCCACATCTCCTTTTCAAATATTGTAGAGAGAAATGTCAAATTCTATAATGTGAAATTAGCAGCTTTGTACTACACACATGAGGATAACAAATTTAAAATAGAACAAATTTTTCTCAAAGTATCCTTGTTTTAATAACTCTTTTCTCTCATTGCCTTTTAACTGTGTTGTACCAGATTTTCACTCACACAAAGATGTGATTTATGTGACTGAAAAAACAAAGCACAAGTGGGATACATACAAAAAAAATTATACACTAGTATTATTTCTTTTTTTTTCTCCATAATTGCTTCTCAAAATTTTGTATCTAACTGTGGAAAAGATTAAGTCTTCTCAATTTATCTGCTTTTATTTTCTTCTGTTGAAGTAATTACATATACTCATCATTTTTCCGTGAGAAACTGTGTTGAAAAAGGCAAATTGTACCATGCTTATGATGACCAGAACATCATGAGCATGAACAGTCTGTGTTGCTGTAGATTAGTATTAAATGTAAAAATAGTAGCACCACCTACTGGCAAAATTAATAAACTGAGCCATCAAATTTCATACTGGCATTCATCCTGTTAATGGATGTTACAGTTTCAATCTCTTATCTTCAGTTTGGTCAGGATGAACATATTTGTTAATATGACTATTTCTTTTACAATACATCTGAAAAGCACCTGGGTTTTAACTAGGAAAGCAATAAATGTAACCCTTAAATTTCTAATATCATGGGCAAATTAGTTTTCAATATACCTAAAAGATCTGAAACTTTTTTATGTCCTGAATTTGGCACATTGACTAATGTCATGATCCAGGAAATTTAGGTCTCAAATTCTTGACAATATCTTTTATTTAAATGGACTATACATGGGGGCAAAATTTAGTCTGGAGTGGAAGTATTTTAGAATTGTGGTGAAAAGACAACATTTTCAAATATTTCGGCATATCCATCTCTCTCTCTTTATATATATATGTATACAATAATGTGACCTATGGACTGCCCTTGGCTTGCAGTTACCATGATTCTGTTTAACACAAACAAATTGCTTCAGTCAAGAGATGGAATGCAAAATATGAAAAAGAAATCTTTAATTTAACTGACCATGAGAGACCAGGTGTTGGATATACAATTTTAATTTTTACTCAGAGGGCATGTAAACAGACTAATAAAGTTAATCCATTATATCTTCCACCATGCTTCTGTTTCATTTTAGCTACTTGGGTGGGGTTGTTCTGAACAATTCTAGCTTAATTTTAACTTTCTAGGACAATTTATTTCTAAATATTTCTTTTTTATTATTTTAGTGGTTTTGATACTTATGGAATATTTATTATATTTATATTTGCAAAGTGATATTATTTTACTTTTTAAACACCAATAGTACAGTGCTCCCCTGGAATTCGCTGGGGGTCGAGTCTGGGCAGGTCCCGCAAGTTATGAAATCCGTGAAGATACCAAATCCATGAATATTCAACTACTCTCTGCCTGTAGCCATGCACCCTCCACTAATAAGGTCTGGAGGGGCGGTCCTGGGAGTGCAGCTTGCACTGTAGCACCTCATTAAAGTGGAGGAAGCACCCTTTGGTGTTTCCTGGCCGTGAAATCCGGGGTTCGGGACATTCTGCACATGTGCGCGGTCTCACAGCTCACTGAAAATTCAACCGTGATTAATTGAATATGCTCATATGTGAGCCACGAATATATGAGGACCACTGTATTTAACAATTGGTTTCATCCCTGCATTACTGTTGACATTGCTTCTTCCCTAAGCCTTCTCTTTCCCTCCTATTCATGTTTATTGCTCCATCATTTCTTCTGAGAAAGAATCACAGAATCACAGAATCACAGAATCACAGAATCGCAGAATCAGTAAGGTTGGAAAAGACCATAGAGATCATCAAGTCCAACCTATCACCTGTTACCTAAAGAAAACATTATTAATCATGGTAAGTTAGATTCCCACAACAAAAAAATTTTCTCTGCATGCTGAGACTGACTACTGACCTTCATTTCTACATTCTTGGTCATTTCACTGTTTTCTCCTACAGTGTAAAATTATTATTTTTTTAAACTGCTGGTTTTTCCTTAAGTGCAAAGTCTCCCTCTGCTCAGGAGTGTATTCATTTTCCTTTTATTTCAAAGAAGCCTGATGCTTTTTGAAGTGTGCTAACAGTACTTATATCTGTAACATCATGAGTTTGTTACATAAAATCATACCAAATACTGTAATACCTCATCAGAGCGCTGGAGTGAAGAGACAGAACTGCACACAGTACTCAAGATATGGTCTGACCAGCGCCATGTACAGGGGAAGGATAACTTCCCTAGTCTGACTGGCCACACTGCTCCTGATACAGGCCAGGATGCCATTGGCCTTCTTAGCCACCTGGGCACACTGCTGGCTCATACTGAGTTTCCTGTCAATCATTACACCTAAGTCTCTCTCCACTTCACTACTCTAAAGCCACTCCTCCTCCAGCCGATAGCGGTGCATGGGTTTATTATGTCCAAAGTGAAGAACCTGGCACTTGGTCTTGTTAAACCTCATACTGTTGGAGTCTGCCCATTTCTCTAGACTGTCAAGGTCCCTCTGAAGGGCCCTCCTACCCTCCAGCAGTTCAACATTTGCCCCCAGCTTAGTATCATCTGCAAACTTGCATGTTCATCCATATCGTCAATAAAGATGTTGAACAGTGCCGGTTCTAACACTGATCCCTGTGGGACTCCACTAGTGACTGGCTGCCAGCTGGATGTGCCACCATTCACCAACAGCAAATACAGAATGGGAGGAGATATTCCAGGTGTTTCTCTGCAGTCCATGGTGATGATCATGGTGAAGCAGGCTGTCTCCCTGCAGCCTATAAAAAATTCACAGGGAGGCAGATATCCGCCTGTAGCCTGTGGAGGAGCCCACACTGGAGCAGGTGGATGCTGAAGGGAAGATGCAGCCCACATCAGAGCAGGGTCCTGGGAGAGACATGTTGCCCCTGGTGAGGAGAGTACACGCTGCAACAGAACTCTAGCTGGCAGGATCTGTGCCATGGGATGGGACCTCATTCCTCCCATAGCAAAACCGCTCAGTTTTTTTCTTTTCCTCTCTCCCCTGTTTGTATGGTGGGGGGAACAAAGTGAGAGAGTGGCTGTTGGTGAGTCTCTCGCATCCAGCCAGGGTCAAACCACCACTTCATTTAGATGCAAAGTAGTTGCATCTGCCATCAACACTCATATCTCCAGTCTTTTTCTGTGATGAGTTCTCCCAGTTAACAAGAGACAGCATGAGAGAAAATGACATTAAGCTGCATGATTTTACTAGAAGTAAGGCCAGCCTCCTCTGCAAAGTCTCTTCTCTAATCTGAACTGTAATAAGCATAGTGATTAAAGTTGCATTTATCACCTTTTTATGGCTAAGGTTTATGTTTTCTTAGCAGCATACCTTTCTTCATATTATTTTCTCTATGAAACACTGGTTTTGTACAGTTGTCATGGGTTTGATATTGGAGGGTTTTGTTTTATATGCTTACAAAGGAAAAGTTTTAATTGTTTTTTCTTTCGGCTTTCCCCCTCCCTGCTTCCCGAGTCCAGGGAGGGACCACGGGAATTCCCCTACCTCTGCAAGCCACAAGGTTGATAAGGAAAGGGATGTGATCCTGCTGAACTGGTTTAGCCAGTGGGACCGACCCGAGGGTGCTCTGGGATTTGTGATTCGCAGTTGCTGCTTGGAAGAAAGAGGTTTAAGGAACTGGAGAGCGCAAAACTTCAATTCCCGAAGAACTTTGCCCCACATGCTGGGAAGGAACGCTTCTTGGAAATACTACTGGATACCGGAAGCTCTCTCTCTTGCTCTCTGGCTCAGATGGGAGAAGCTGCTGCCGCTGTTGCCGCTGCTAATATTGCTAGAAGTCCACAGTCCCTGCTTTGCATTGCTTCGGTTGTTCTCATCTTCTTCCCTTGCACTGACTGCTACTGAGGAGAGGACTTTTGGACCCTGAATTCAGAACTCTGTCGGCATTTTCCTGGGTTTGCCTGTCAGCTGAGGGACATTCTGTTTGTGTGGGTGGGTTTTTGGGGGTGATTGGGATATTTCCCTGTTGTTTGCCAGAGTTCGTTTGACTCATATATATATATATCTCCGTTTTTTTATACATTCCAATAAATGTGTATATATATATTATATATAGATATATATTCATATAGATATATATTCTCCTCATTAAGCTTGGTGTTTTCTGTTAATGGTTTCTCGTCCATTTTTCTTTAGAAAGCAACCCCTAACAGTGTCCAAACCAGGACAACAGTGGAGGGAACAATTCAATTTATTTTTTAATCTACAGGAATGCTTTGGTTTAAATGATTTACTTAGACTTCCTTGGCTCCATGACACTGTTTCAACAACGCAAACAGAGCCAGCCACACTGAACCTGCAGGCTTGTAAATACTTGCCTAGCAAAGCAGTCCTATTCCAGCCAATGAGTCTTGGGGAAGCTAACACTGCCTTCATAGTCTTAGCTACATATGGAACTTTCTTTTGATAAAATGAAAATCAGCCAGCCTGACTGACAACACTGCACCATTTCCTTGGACCCCCTGAAGATAGGTCACATGCTATATATCATCCTGTGCTAACAGGAATGTAATAATATCCAGTTTTCTCATCTGGTTAAGGCCTTTGCTTCCAAACTTGAAAAGCAGCTCCACAAGGCAGGTAAGGTCAAGAAGAAAACTGATCTAATTATCTCATAATTTTTCAAATACCAAGTATTACCAGGCTCTGTGTATATAATATAGAGCTTACTGAAAGACTAACAGTATGAGATCTTGAATGGCAAAACAGTATGAGACCTTGAATGGCAAAACAATTCACGAGATTATGGTTGGAATTAATTTATTTAGGAAGGGAAATAATCACAAAATTTAACCAATGCTACCATACTGTGAAAATCCAGCAGATAGGCACTACTCCTGGCTGTCTTTTATATCCCCTCACTTTTTCTTTTTTTTTTTAACTATCTGGACAAACTTTCAGATTGAAACTTTCTAGCAATTGAGGGTTTTTCAAGGTGAGGAGTGGGGATAAACAGGTTAAATTAAACCAGTGGAGGCAGCTCATTCTGAACTGGAGTGGCTGGAGTGATCATACTGAGATCAACACACTATAGATAGTAATAAGCAGTTTCATTTCAATTATGTGTGTCACAAACGTAAGGTTTTAAAGAAAGTTTGGATGACACATGTCTGGGGGCATTTCAGAGTGAGGAATGCCTTTTGCAAATCATAAAATTTATGTTTCAAAATCTCTGTTCACCTGCATCAAGCTGAAGTACAAAAGCTGAGTTCTATGAAATATCTGTCTACACTGAGGACATACACAAGTCCCTCCACAAAAACAGGCAAGGGCATCTTTCACTTCTGACAACACCTCAGTGCTCTCACAGGGAAAGCCTTTTCCTTATAAGTTCTACCCTGAGGGACACCACACACTACAGTCCACTGGCAAGGATACTTTCATTTCTCTGAAATCTCCCCTAGACTGAGGAGGGTAAGGAAAAGGACTCCAGGAAAAAGGGCTGTGAATGAATAGGAAGAAGAGACAGGGGATGGTAGATTAAGGCAGAGGGAAGAAAGAAAATACTTTGAAGATGTCAGTAAAGGCCAGGAGGTATATTCCCCTTGCAGGGCTCAAGCACCATGCAAGCCTCATGGGTACCAGAATTGGTCATGAAAGCCCTGAAACTAGTGAGTCAAACCTTCTAAGCAGTCAGTAATCCAAATAAATGTTCTTGGTTAAAATGCACTAGAGGCAGAGATCTTCAGGTGTTATGATCCAGTTACTAAAATTACTAGGGATGCCTCTGCCCAAATTAAGGTGCAAATGAGACCATATGCCAAAGGCAATAGTATAGATTTTATTTAACAGTAAGTGTGAGACAGGGAGAGAGACACAGAAAGAAATAGGAAAAAGGTGGGACAGGAAGGAGGTAAAAGAGAGTGACAGAGACAAAATAATACAAAAAAGTATCATCATTCCACGGAACCCATCTGTGTCCATGGATTTTCTTCTGATTTTCTTAGTGGTGAGGGTCCCACATAACATAGAGTGCAATGGATTAATATACATTCGGGAGATACTAGGCACCTCCCATGGTGGGGGATGGAGGCAAGCTTTTCAGACTCTTAGGACAGGCTCTGGATTTGTTGCCACACTTGGATCCTGTGCAGTCCTCTGGTGGTGGAAGGCCTCAGGAATGAATCTGAGAGGCTCTTTGGAGGTCTTTGATGTTTATGACGACTTCTCAACTGCCCCTCATGTGAGTGTCCCATGTGTATGTGATTTTCCCAGATCGGGGAGTTTGCTTCATTTTGTGTGGAGATTTTGCTATCACACAACCAACCCCCTTCTCACCCAGCACCCGATGAGTCTTGTTTACTTCTCCTCAAACCTGAGGTGATTAGCAAACAGAATTTTCTGAAGTTCCTCTTCACAATCCAAATTCCAGTCAGGAAGTATACTGGGGAAGGGGGTGCTTTTCAGACAGACAGTAGCTTCCTTGCTGCTTGAAAAAAAAGGCTTTTTATGATTATGGTAATGTCTAAGACACCAAAAACATTTCAGTCCATCATATCAGGAGAGGACTCAGGGAAGGATTTGAATAACACAGTCTTCTCTCAACAATCTTTTCTTGTCCTGCTATAAGGTGATCAGGATGAACAGTCACTGTCTTTGGAGGAAAAAAAAAAAGAAAAAATTAAATATTTCCTTCCTTGAAAATTAGGTTTCCATTTTGACAACTAGTTGTCATATTTTAGCTGAAGTGCGTATTTATGGAGTTTTTTTCTCTAGCTATATTTCTCAAAACATAAGAAACTATTCACATCAATGAACATAATACAAAAGAAGTAGCCCACAAGGGGAGACCCTTAACATTTATGACTCTTCAATACTTCATCTTGCATCATCAAGTGCTTGTACTAAACAGAATACAATTTAATCAATAAAATATTTTATAACATGATATCAAGGCAATACTTAAACTTGAGACAGGGATACAGAATAAATAAAGAGAAACAAAACAAGATTCACCAGGAAGCATGGAGCTCACAATTTGTTCACAGCCATATCTTCAAGCTGCCACTTCATGTATCACGACTCCCACCACGCTCTATTTTGAGAGCTGAGGTGGGACTAAATGAATACACAGATCATGAGTCAGTTTTTTTGCATATGGGTAGGTTTCACCTGCAGTGTTTCATATTTTGTGTCTTTTCACATAAATAGAGTGTGACCACGCTGCTTCATTCTTTTGCCTTCTTTATGTTAAAGTTCAACATAAATGTTAACACATAAGAAATACAATTAATACAGTTACTTTAGAGACAATGAAGACCAACTAGAAATAAAATATGCTGCTTTTATTGGAAGCCAGCAAGAATGTGTCAGAATTTGACTGCAAAGAGCCTGCATGTTTTAAATGATAATCTCACTCTTCTGTGGCTTAGACAATAGTAATGATAGCAATTTGTGTGAGCAGTGTTTGTCGAGCTACTGAATGAAACTGCACTAATGAGATATTTAAATTCAGTAGGACTCCACCATGAGAAAAATGCTTTCCCTTACTTTAGCTGCATGTGAAACCCATCCAGAGACTTAAAATGTATGAGGAAAAAACCCTGAAACATTTGCAGTGTGCTACTTAACACACACTGTGACAGTGATAAATTCCCTCAGTGATTCTCAGGTGCCCTGTTGTTATCTTTAACTGCCTTCTAACTTGTCAGTCTTCTGGTTCCAGATGGTATCGGTCATTCACACAGGCAAAACCTTGCTTAAAGGGACTTACACTTTGTGCTGGTAATAGGTGTTTTATCTTCCAGTGGACTGTTTTCCAACTGTCCTTGTGGAATTCCACAAAAGAAGCATCTCTGATTATCTGACAATTTATCTTTTGTACGGATCTCGTAGGAAATTGAGTTACTAGAAGGAGTTGGTTCTTTCAAAATGGAATCTCTCCCTGAGGCTTTTAGCTTTAGGATAATAAGACTTCATCTTCTGCATCTCAGAAAACAGGGGACAAGAAAATACCTACACCTTCAAGCATTTGATAGGGAACATCAGCAATTCTATACACTGCACATCATTTGAGGTAACTAATACAGCTGACCCATACAAAAAAAGACAAGTACATATCCCCACTGAAGATCAATCACATTGTATTTCTCTATATAGTTATCATTTATTGGGCTGAATATTTGAGATAGGATTCTTTTCTATTTTACTTATAATTAAAAGAATACTAATTTATCCTTAACTAGGTGCTATACTATGCACCCACTACTGAGAATCCATTAGCATGTTTAGAGACAGTATGGATTCCTTTTTATGCTGTTGACATGATTATCTCCCTATCCTGTAGCTGCATCGGAATTATGTATAGGTAAGAGCGTATTATCATATTAAAAATGGTAAGCATTCCATCACTTTAATTTTATTTGATGGATTTCACAATATCCTGACATTTTATCTGAAAATATAAATACTTTGAAAACAATATAATAGAAAGGAAATGGACATGTTTATCTAGAACAGCAGATGTCAGATAAGTTTTGTATAAATACTGTGCTGAATGATATTGTAACATACAGTCTTCCTTAATAAAGTTCAGTTTTGTGTATGGAATTTGAAGTACTTTATCAGTAGGAGACACATTGAAAAGAAAATTACAGGTGCTTCAAGGAACATCATGAGCCATGAGGAAACACTATACAGACTCATTCTAGGCTAAATGAAGAGACATTCACAGGTTCACAAGTTATTCCAAGTTGGAAGGGACCCACAGGATCATCTAGTTCAACTCCAAAGTGAATGTCCTCACAGGGATCGAACCCACAAGCATGGAACCATGGGCACCACGCTCCACCCATCTGAGCCTCCCATCATCTAGAGCATGTCACTGAGTTCCTCATCAAGTCTTTTCTTAAACACCTCCAGGCATGGTGACTCCACCACCTCCCTGGGCAGACCATTCCAATGAGCGATCACTCTCTCTGTGAAAATGCTCTTCCTAACATCCAGTCTAAACCTCCCCTAGCTTAAGGCCATGTCCTCTTTTTTCAGGTGCCGGCAGCCTGAGAGAAGAGATTTACACCCACCCGACTGCCACCTCCCTTCAGGTAGTTGTAGACAGCCATGAGGTCACCTCTGAGCCTCCTCTTCTCCAGGTTGAACAACCCCAGCTCCCGCAGTTGCTCCCCATAGGGCTTGTTCTCCAGTCCTTTCACCATTCTTGTTGTCCTTCTCTGGACCCTCTCAAGCAGTTCAACATCCTTCTTAAACTGGGGAGACCAGAACTGGACACAGTACTCAAGATAGGCTATATAAAATAATGTCATAATTCCTAGACAAAAGTAGGAAAGAAAAAATTCTTTCCATGAGAAGGTTAGAACTGTGCAATTCTTTAATTCCTACAGTGCATGCCATGACTTTTTCCTTTGGATGGATTTGTTAATTTTTAAAAAATATTTAAAGCATCTAAAGCAGGGGCAAACAAATTAATGGTATAAAAAATGGATCAGGTTTGTAGCTGCTCATCTGAAGCTCGAGGAAGAAGAGAAAGTTTTGTTTTAAGAAAAAAAGAAAAAAGGACAAAGACATTGCTACTATTGAAAGCACAATGTAAAAAACTGAAATCCAAGTGACATTTTTAATCTCAATACATTTAGTCCTCTTTCTAGAAGTGACTTTCAAAATTTATTATTTATTTTATTTTTATTCATTTTACTTTTAATGTGTGGTGCATAAAAGCTGATCCCAAGTTACTTTTTAATAAACTCTTGAAAAATTGCATAAGAAGTTTGTGGTTGGACCTGATAATTTTAGAGGTCCTTTCCAACCTTCATGATTGTATGATTTCAGGGGTTGATAAAGTTAAAATACAAATAGCATTTCTAGGGACAAAAAACCCCAAAACAAAACAGGAAACCAACCAAACAAGTATTTTTTTTTTCTCCTGGCCAGAATCCATTATTTTACTTGAACTAAATGAATTGAAGTGACAGCTCTCACTAAACTAAGTATAATATTGTATGTCTCCTCTACCCAGCACTTTTTAGTTTAGAGCTGAAAGAAAAACAATATAATTAAAAGTAAAGATATTATAAGGTCTACTAACTACATTAACTTTTTCAGGAAAGAAATCAAGTTGTTTAACACATATAAATTAAGGTGGTCTTTTCAGTTCATGTCTATAAAAAAGCCACATTTACTCTTAACTTCTGTCAACCCAAGACTGACTTGCAATGCTGACTGAGGGATACGGAACATTAGACTCACCACAGTATCCCTGAGACATAATACCTTTTGGACAAGAATCTCTATTTTCATATTTTCTGCTTTAGCTGAAGTACACCTATGCCCCCAAATATATTTGGTCTCAGTAATAATGTCCTGTTACCTGAACATGTACTTTTCACTTTGGGCAAGAGGAAAATGCTTGTAGGCTATCTTCATAAGGAAAAAAAATCATCTCACAAATGCCAGAGAAAACTAATGAAAATATTGATAAAAGTAATCAATAACTGATAGGAATATTGGAAATTTATACTCAAAAATTAATCTCATTTCCCTTTTTTTTTGTTTGTTTTATTTCAGGAAACCAGACAACTTACAGCTAACTTATCTGTTAGCTTACATTCTTTCCTTTCTTGCCTCTTTTTTAGTAAAAAATGAGTGTACATTTTTAGATGATAAGTTATTTGATTTTAAGTTTTTATATTTTTAAGCCTGATATCCTACATGGACTAAGAAACAGTGACCTTGGTAATTCAGGTTCCTGGCTCCTCTTTGTTGACAACAATTTTATCATGCTTTTAACAGCTTGACCTTTGAAATTGTAAATCTGTGTACCTAGGCAGAGTTATTACTAATTTTATTATAACTCTACCAAATGTACAACAGAACTTTTCCTGTGCCTGCTCTTCTCAACTGAGGGATTGATCACAGAAGGTTTTTACTGCACAACCCTCCCACAGCGCATCACATAGAAGTACTGTGCACCAGTTGATACCCTCAGAAATACAGCTGAGACAAAATAAAAGGAAAAAGAAGCAAAAGCATTAACAAGGTTTCAATTAGAATGTCATTTTAAGCATAACTCTTATACCATCCTAGTGGTAAGTGTCCCCACCTGTCATATGGGAGAATGAGATTCAATTCCTTAATGGGGAGGCAGTGGTGCCGTTTAAGAATTGGACTCAATGATTCTTGTGGGTCCCTTCCAACTCAGAATATTCTGTGATTCTGTGATCTTGAGTATTTTTTTTCCTTTATATACTTTTTAAATTCTCAAATTCTCTAGCATAAGATGTCTGCAATTTTTTTCAGAATATAAATAAACCTCAAGTGAAAACATGCTAGAATTGAGGCCAATATTCCTGAATCCTAAAATTCCTACACCTGGCAAAGGTAGTCAAATTTGGCTATACACTGATGGCAGATTTTCTTACAAGCAGCAGCAGAAATGGAAAATCGGAACAAGTGTGAGTGCTTACAGGAACATACTCAGTATTCCAGAGGCAAAAAGCGAAAATTAAAAAAAAAAAGTATTTCACTTTGAATGTCAGTGTTTGCACCCTGGGTATGAATTTGCATGATGGAGAATGTCAGTGTTTGCACCCTGGGTATGAATTTGCATGATGGAGCTTCGCCAGAGATTATTTTGGAGCCAAACAGACAAAACTTTAAAGGTTTTGAGTTACAGCAAACCATGTGTTCATTTATGCTCATATTAGGTTTTATAAAAGCACCTTTTCTTTAGCACAAAGTACTCAGACAGAAAACTTTTCTGTCATAGCTTAAAATATGTTAATTTTTCAGTCACTCTCATACTAAGGTTTTGTATTGGGTTTTTTTCTTATTCTCTATAATTCTATTTATTTCACTAAAACCCTTAGGAGAGGCTGCAGAAGTAATTTGTAGCTACATAACAGCTGGTTTAGATTTTGTTGGGATTTCTGTTACATTTTAGTGTGCTTTCAGATTATGTTGTCTTGTGCTTAATGTGTGTAATCCATGACTGTATTAAAAGGATACTTGACCGTATTTACTGTAAATAATGGTGCCATCTAGTTGCATGAAAACAACCAGTAAATCAGCTTACAATTAGTGTGTTTCATTTTATCTGAGGACGAGCACTAATTCAAAGTGCTAAGGATAGCAATAACAATGCCTTTAATTAAATATACCATCATGTTTATACCAAATGGGGGCCTTAAATTCTAACACAGTTAAAACAAAAGATGCATAATCCCAGCAGTCTTTGAATTTCTAAAGCTGTAACCAGCAATAGATGAAAAAGGTTTTTTTTTTAATTTAAAAAATAATAGTAAAGATGCTGAACTGGTATATTTTGGGGGTTGGTACCTCCAATGCAGCACCCTTAATCCCTTCCAGATGGTTGCCAATACCTTAGCAGCCACTATTAGGAAAAAAATTCCTATGATTTTTGTCACTTGCACGGGTTTCACCAGAAAAGCAGCTCTGAAACAACATGCACACACGGTCCTATTTCTAAGTGCCTCGTGTTCCTTCCCAGCACAAAGAATAGGAAGGAGGGGGCAGACGAAGGTGACGTTAGTTACCTTGGCGTCTTCAGTACTCCCCAGAAGTTTAGTCATCCACAGCTTAGCCCCTATGCTAATCTGAGCACTGAAGGCACATGGCACACAACAGCTGAGATGAAATAAACTCAGTAAAACCACGTCCCTCCCTTCCTGACATGTTCTCCACTCAGCTGGGACGTGACTGCACATGGGCGTATGCAAAAAGGCCAGCATACTATGGCACTTTATATCTTCAGGGTATAGATATAGAATATAAAATATAGCCATGTACCCACACTCCTCTCTTCTCTTCCCCTTTCTTGTTTATTAATGTTATTTATGAACCAGAGACATCCAAAAGCAATGCAAACAAGGTAGCTTTTCTGTCTCACAAATAATTTATTCTTTTTGTTTTCTGCAGATACTCTCTTGTGAGATGCAGGAACAGCAGTACCCATACCATTCCTTCAGGAAGTACAGGGAAGCTCCTTAGGAACTGTGCTGTGAATGAGGGAAAGTACCTAAGGTTGTTTTGAATGAAATACACCAGGTTCATTGTTGTGGTGTCTTCTCACTAAACATGTTTTTGATCGCTTATAACCCTCTCTGCTCTGAAAAGCTGCCTTGCACCATCGCGTCAAATTATTTTGGCTGTTACTCCAAATTACAGTAATCCCTCACCTCTTTGTGACTCAAATTTCACTGCTTCACATCTTTGTGTTTTTTTCACCTGTGAAGACATCTTTGTCTTCTCTCAGTCAACCACAGTGTTTTTCCATGTCATGTGAGCAGGGGACAGCCACGCATGCACAGAGTGCCTTTGCCACACTGGGGGGAAGGACTAGTCTGCATTGGGGGCAGGGAGAGGAGTACAACATCTCCTCTTATGACAGTCACAGCCCTAGAACCGGTCCCACCTCGCCGCCTGTGCTTATGTAGCCCTGGGGCTGGCCCCACCTCAATACCTGTACCCATGCAGAGATGGTCCCCTGTGGTTCCCTTCCCCATTATATGGCACAAGGAGGTGCCTGGAAAATCCCCTGGTGCTCTGAGGATGACGAGGCGGGATGCTGGGTATGGCTAATTTGCATCTTTATGATCTGCTACTCTTCGCGGATTTCACCTTTTGCAGGACTCCCCTGGTCCTGGACCCCCACAAAATTCGAGGGGTTACTTTATTATCAAGTGAGGTCCATGGAAGGGACTGCACAGACATTGCTGCAAACAGCATTATACAGAAAGCACAAGTTACTTCCAGGGAGAAACCAAGTGTTGCAAATGCAGTCAAGTTCTGAATGGTCATATTTTTCGGAGAACAGGAGGGAGTATTCAGTTTTCTTGGGTCCTTGTGAGAAAATACTAGCTGGAGAAGTCAGATGATTTCTACCACGAGGCCCTGGGGGTTCAGAGGGGTTCTCTGTGCTCACTGACCTTTGCCCAGAGCCAAGAAGCACGCAGGCACAATGGCGTGTGGCTGCCTGCAACTCCATGGGCTTGCGGTGCAGCTATACTAACTCCACACACTCATTGATGTCACCTGCCAGCACAGCACACATCGGAAGCTACACTGAGAAACTGAGGTGGGCAGTTATGATGGTCTTGTTATGCAGCAACTACAAAACAACCATGACATTAGATCTAGTCAGCATGGATTTCGGAAAGGCAGGTCATACCTGACCAACCTGATCTCCTTTTACGATCCAGTGACTCAACTGGTTGACGACAAAAAGGCTGTGGATGTTGTGTACTTGGACCTTAACAAAGCTTTTGACACAGTTTCCCACAATAAGCTTCAGGAGAAACTTGTAGAGCATGGACTGGATGGAAACACTTTATGCTGGCTTAGGAACTGGATGGATGGACGAGCTCAGAGAGTGCTGGTGAATGGTGCCACATCCAGCTGGCGGCGAGTCACCAGTGGAGTCCCACAGGGGTCAGTCTTAGGAGCAGTAATGTTCNTTTTTATTTCCAGGGTTTAAAATTTTTTTTAGCTGTTGCTAGTTAGTTGTTTTTTTTGTTGTTGTTTTTGCCATGAGAACCACATCTAAGCTAAGTGTTTCCTGACTTCTTCATTCTAGCTGCTTTGGAGGATCTTAGGTTATTAATATAGCTATCCTATTTATTTTTATGATTCAACAAATATTAAGTAAGACTTTAATTAGTATTAAGTAAGGCTCTGCTTCTCCTTTATAAATGGTAATACGTACACAGTCATATTATCCTTTAGTAAATGGCCATGTGCTCATTTAATGAGCTGCAATTTATCTCAGGTAGTTTGTCTTTTAATTATCCTGATTTTCAAAGTCTCTATTTCTGAAATTATCTAATTTTAACTGTCAAATTGAAGGGAAGAATTATTTTCCAATTATTTTTAATGCAATGTTTTTTTATTATGTTGAATTAAAAATAATGGTAACATAGTATTTATTTATGACATCTCTTATCTGGGTATGCTTTGTTTTACAGTGGAAGAGTTGGTGAAAGTGAATAAGAATGTCTTGTAGAGTCAATATTTTCTTCCTTCCGCTATATTTTTCCTCAGTTTAGCTAAGAAACCTTTGACTTGAATGACTGAACCATCACTGTTAGGTACTTCTCGAGGAAGAAGTGCAAAGCTCCCTTTCAGGAATGGAATAGAAGTGAGAGACATGGTCATGTGCAGACATTGGCTCTGTAGTAAATCCACCATTCTGTCCTTGCTGGAGGAAAGAGGTGTAGGTTCTTGCTATTCATCAGCTGTTGTTCATTGTTCCTGTCTTCTGCTTCTCTTTTAGTCACTTTTCTTCCTGTAAAGAAGGACATACCTGGAAGAAGAGACAGATTCTCATAGGGCAGATCTTTAACAACTTTGCTTTAGGAAAAGAAACCAAAAACTTTGGTATAATATGGAGGATTTGATGTAGTGCAGATTGAGAAAGCTCATCTTGCACAGATAGGCATAGCCAAAGACAACCTAAAGGTTGGCTGAGGACAAAATATGAATGCACACATACAGTACAGGAGAAATAACTCTTGGACAAATTAGAGACACTCACATTCAAACAATATCTTCAGCTACAGTCTCAGAATACTATGACCAGTTTTGAAGGTTTGACTTATTCTTCTGTCTCCAAAATAAATGACGGTGGTTGACACTATGACCAAACACATTTCTTAAAACAGAGTCTTTATTTAGTAGAGAGACACTTCAAAGAAAACACAATTTGAAACCAATTAAAGAAATATATGACTGAATGTTAGGAAGAGGTTTTTCACAGAGAGAGTGATCGCTCATTGGAATGGACTGCCCAGGGAGGTGGTGGAGTCGCCGTCCCTGGAGATTTTTAACAGATGACAGGATGAGGAGCTTAGTGACGTGGTCTAGCTGGTGGGTGTAGGGCTGGATGGTCCTGTGGGTCTCTCCTGGCTTGGAGTGGACTGTGCGCCTGTGAGGAGTCTAGGTTTATGTTTACCACTCTGGGATGTGCTTTCAGTCTCTGTACGGGAGTTAGATGGTGAGTTGGACTAGATGATCCTTGTGGGTCCCTTCCAACTCATAGTATTCTGTGATTCTGTGACCTATGATAAGGGAATTTTGGTTGTCCCATTCATGCCTGATGCTGAAGACTGCCCAAACTACCTTTTGGCTTTGTACTGTCAAGTTATAGAGTAGTCACATTACAAATTTGGAAAGCTCATTTAGCAAGTAAATGTGATTCTTACAGTTTTTGTTATACTCTTACAGTTCACTATACAAATTCATTTTCTTGTCGGTTTCCTTCCTAGATTAGACTCATTATATTTAAATGACTACCCTTTGACTTGCCAAACTTTAAGGATTGTGAAGATGAATGTTGTAGTTCAACTCATGGTGAATGAACTCCTTGTGGTACTTACAATCAGCCATGAAAAAGTTTAGCTTCCTTTCAAAAGTTTATCATGATGCTCATAAAAACTGTTTTTCACCCAATGGCAAAATTCGCAGAGCAGTAAACAATAGCCAGCTGTAACTTTGCCTTATGTCATGAAAGCTATCATTAGGTGTCATCTATTATATTATCTGTGCTTTGTTTCAGATGCTTATATTTGTAAATATGTTATTTATTACTTTTAATATGACTATCTGACATTTCAATGGAATATGCTGACAGACTACTCACGTCTCTGGAAAGTTAAACACTACACAAATCAAGTAAGCTTTACAGGATTTTCGTTTCATAAGTGTAAGCAATTTCTATAAATGTCAAAATATCTTGTTTCATCATTTTGGGAACTAAATGCTTTCAATTTTAATTTCCTTTTTAAATACATAGTTTAAAGTTTTAAAATATTAGGTAAGTTTCCCAGTAAAAGATGTTAAACTTAAAGAATTAAGCTGTTTTAGTCAATAGTTATCTATTGTTTTGTCTTATACAGACAATATATAATTGGTTTTTCCATCTTTTCAGAAAGAAACCAATCTCAAAGAGCCTGTCATGCCTTGAGCCATGATTATTGTATTTGTTTTAGAATTAGCCACTGTAATATGGGGCATATCGAAGGGCAAATAGACTAGGAAGGAGCGGTTGAATGTTAGAGTCGGATAATCTTTAACACATGGCAGATTCTCATGCTGGCTTTGCCCCTAATACTCCTGAGCATCTTACAGATAAAAAATAAAGTAGTCTGCGGTGTTGTTAGGCTTTAATACTTTTAAAGACACATTGAGTGTTAATGGGGTCCTCTGGATTTAAGGCTTTGTTATTTATTACACCCAGACTGCCTGGGTTTTCTCTAATGACATTCTCTAGTAAGTCACCTAATTCCTGACCTGCTGTTAACGTCAGAAAGCCCTGGATTATCTCCATCCAGTTCCCTGCCTGGAGCAGTCTCACTTCAGCATCGTAGTCTGAGTCTTATCACCCCCAAAACCGTGCTTCAGACCTGAAAATATGCTCACATGCTGCATTCCACCAGCATCTCTGCAACACAGGAACACACAGGGAAACATGGAAACATGAAATCAAAAATTCCATCAAAGTTCCCAAACTTGGTGGCATTCCCTATTACTGTACCAGTGTGATACCCAGGCACAGCTCAGCAGTGCTGGCACTTCAACCCTGGTGCAGAGCTACACCCTGCAAAAGACTCCAGTACCCAATTAGGAGAAATAAGGACCTTGAGGCACAGTGGAACATGTTGGAAACTGCAGAGGTAGCCAAAGAACTCAAGGTGAAAACTGAAAACAATTGCAACTTTTATTAACAATGTTCACTTGCCATCAACAAAAAATGGGCTCCTGGATGTTAACAGCGAGCAGGGCTTGGGGTCAGGAATGAGACCCCGTACTTTATAAATGGCTCTGGTGGCTGGCTCTGCCATGCAGTTGCCTGCCAGGAGCAGGAAGAGATTTTTTAATGAAAGAAAAAAAAAAAAAAAAAGAAGAAAAACATTCAGAACACAGAAAACCATTTCTCTTATAGGTTCCTACCTCTGGATCAATGTTGTTCTCATTCAGATGTGTTAAAACCAAAATAGAAGCAGTATCGAAGAGTCATTGCCACTGTTCTTGACTCTCTCTTAAGACAGATGCCTTCCTCTTTCCAAGGGAATTATTCAGTCTTCTGTCATTTAAATCAGAAATAAGGTTCCCACTACCTCTCATAGCATAGGACTGGGACACCATAGCACTGCAAACAAGAAGTCAATCACACCTACACATACAAGTGTTCATAAGCATTGAAAAATAGAATTCATCATTGTGATTTTCTAAATATTGCTAATAGATTTGTCTTGGCTACAGTAGAAAAAAATATCTGCACTTTAAACTTTCCCAATACCACCTCCCAAACTTCCATTATGTTTTACTCCCAGATGCTATATTTTAAGATTTTGAAGTGAGGATTTTGAATACATTTAAGGCTTTCTGCTAGGTGAATTTTTCTCATTGAAATTCAGTCCAAGCTATGTGCCTAACTCCATTACAGTACTTGAATATTATGATATACACTCAAAGGTCCAAATTAGTTTTTAGCCCCTGTTTTTTCAATTTGAGGAACAACAATTGGCATCCAAATGTGCCATGTTTGGTTTTGTTTTAGAGTTTTTTTGTAGTACAAACTTCTTACAGTAGTAGTAACTTCTTACAAATCTAGTGCTGACTAATCTCAGTGCTGCAGAGTGACAATGAGAGGGAAGATCGTGGGGTTACAGCAGCAGCCCCAAGAGAATTCAGTTTAATTTCCTACTGCACAGATGGATTTTTGCATTATATTGAAGAGACACATTCAGGCTCAGATCTTTAAGGTACTTCAGTGCCTAACTTCCATTGAAACAGGTGAATAAATGCCTTTGAAGAATTGGAATTTAAGCTTTCAGATTCTCATATGAATTAAGGTCCCTAAGCTATCTAAGCTAGATAGAATTGGGACAAACTAATTCCAGGAGTCCAAATCTCAAAACCTTGCAAAACCTATTTAAGGTGGTATCTATGGACAGCTATATGCTTTCACTTAAGAATACTTTCTTGAGCAGCAAATATTTGCTTCTGTCTGTGTTGAGGATTGTCTCCATATAGTTAATGAAGAAAAATATTTGTGCTTATTTTCTAAAATGAGCAATGTTCCTGCCATCTCACAGTTGCTTAACAGCCAGGAGTGAATTATATCAAAACAGTGGTCATGGGCTATTTACATACAGAAACATACCTGAAGGAGTAAGCTGTAGAAATGTAGAAATAGCAGTTTTAAAATGGTCACTCAGGTGCCAAACCCCTGTGCCAGCATGCAAAAGATATATTCTGTGGCTTCTTCAGAGTTCAACTCTACATCTAAAGAGAATCCTTCAGCTTCCCTGCTGTAATGGAAAGACAGAGTGAATGGAATTTCTCTACTTTCAGAATTTTATTTTTTTTTTTAAATTTTGCTCCAGAGAAAGAGCAAAATTATTTATCTTATTGTATTGATTAGAACATGTGGAAAAGAGATGTTTTGCTTCAAATCTTGGCCCCCCCCAAAAAAAAAAAAGTATTACATCCAATATTTATTTAATACAATATTTAAGTAACCCTTCAAGCTTTTGGGTTTTGCAAAGGAGCAGTTTCCAGCTTTATTTTCAGATGAAAGAATTTGTAAACTAACGATAGGTGCTGATTAACAGAGCTGCCACTCCCAAACATCTCCCATTCTTCTTCCTATTGGGGATATGTCTTCTTCTAGTGAGTCAGATTTGTTTTTCCAGAAGATGTATATGCAGCTCTCTATGATTAACAAGCTCTTACAGAATTATCCAGATTTTTTTATGCAACCTACCTCCTGATATGCTGACAAGACATGACATACCCACATGTTACATATGACAGAGTGTAGACTGATATGTTTCCAATAAGTTCTTTTTGTACTGAAAATCTTAAAATTCTGTCCAGGTTAAAAGTGACTAACACATGTTAAGCAAATATAAAGAGCTTTTTTGGTTGTTGCTTGATTTGAACTTCTGATTTTTTAGCCTATACCAAACACCTGAGGTTTCAAGTTATTCTCCCTTTCAAGAGTTAATTGCAACAAATAAAGATGGGAGATATTCTTTATTCATTGCTTGTTTAATTTGCTCAAGACTTTATATTGTAGTACTTCCTACTTACCTCTCTAGCCTGAATAATTTCATATTTTTCATTCACATTTCTATTTTAAGTACAGGAATGTCCCATTTCAAATGAATGAACCTCATTGTTCTGTAAGGTTTGATAAATGAGAATATTAGAGACATCCAATAGCCTAATTAAATTCCACAGGGGTTTTTTGGATGCTACAGATTGTTTATTTCCCAGAGTGTGATTATTTGGACAAAAAGCTCATCTTTGAATATGGTGCTAAACAATGTGTGGCTTCATTGATATTTAATAGATAACACACTTCAAACAATACTGTTGGAGTATATCTTTTGTACCCAACAGCTGTTCAGTTTAAAAAGACAGAAGTACAATACAGTATTGTATACTTGAATTACGCACTTAGTTTAAGGGATAAGAATCCCAGTAGCAGATGGCATTCCAGGCTGTCTAACATAGCAGGGGAAAGAAAAAAAAAATTAAAGCAGGGCAATAGTCTGACTAGATATTATAAATCGACAGACTGGTTACTGCTGAACACAGGAAGATTAATACATCAAAATCTGGGGTATATTTTTGACAAATGAGAGTAGAAAACCTATCGCTGTGTGGACAATGTAATAACAAAGCTGTGCTTCAGACTCTAAAATAGGTAAACAGGGAAGCCTTTGCAAACTGAAGTTTCTCTAGTATTTCTCATTAAGGGCAATTAGGCTCTTGAACTGAATTTTAGAGGTGAAACCTGAGGACAGATTCTCCATTCCCAAGAAAGTCCAGGTGTTGCAGTATGGCAAGGTATGGGAGTCACAACTCCCAGGCACATCACCCCACAGCTGAAGTTCATAGCTCGACATGACACTGCTATGGTGGATCAGGGATCAGTAATACTGTTTTAGTCCAGGAGAGAGCCCCTCCCAGCCTGGTTTCACCCTCTCAACAGCCCCAGATTAATTTTGGGATATAAATCCCTGACTGACAAATAAAGGCATATGGTATGAGAAGTATTCTTGAGAGCTCGAGGGATTAAATCAGCTGAAACAAGTATAGTCAAGAATCTAGGGCTGGCAGCTACATGTTTGTTCACTGTGAAAGACTTACTGTAATGCAATTTGGACAATGACAGCTAAAGTGCTTTATAAAAACCTCTTCAAAAGTGAAGGCATCTCCAGTGTGGTAGCCACCAACAGGACACAAAATGGGAATGCAAGCAGTGTAGAAATACACAACAAATATTAAACTAATTAATTGATTGATACAGTTTGTTTGAAAGCTGAAGAAGTTTTCCATACACAACACTCCTTCTCTGTGCCCTAAGAGGGAAGCTCCTGGGTAGGCTTTGTGATTCCCATACATTATGTTTTCCCCATGTGTGACTCGGCAGCCTCAATGCATGGGATTTTGATGATAGGTCTTGATAAATTAGGTCTTGATATTCACTTCCTCAGCAACCAGGACATAGCTGCAAAGAATACAGCTCTCCAAAAATTAACTTTTTGTCCTCAATTGTATGATAAGACAGGAGAATTTGGTTAATTTGGACATGGCAGCAGTAAATATTGCTATCAACAAATCAGAACATGTAAGAAACTCCTAGGTGATCAAAAAAAACCCACCAAAAATACCAGAAACATATATAAGAATTCATGGAAAAAAAGAAAATTTATTCATTGCCTGAACCTTGCACAACACTAGTATTTCTAAAAGCATCTATGAGTTTTCGAGACTATCTCAAGTAATTTTTTTGAGTTTTTGCTTATTTCTATAGCATGTTAAATGTTGAAAATATGTTTTTTATCTTGGAAAGACAACATATTGCCATGGTGTCATTGGTGGCATAAAATTATGCTCTTTTTCTGTTTTGTTTCTTTTTCAGACGCATTCAGCAAGTTGTCTTAAACTGGTTCTGCACTGCTATTGCTGTCCTCATTACAGTAATTGCAACATAATTACATGTATAATTCACAGGTTGTAATTGTAATATCATGGTATGAAAACATATAAAATAACCACGAAGATTTATAAACTTTTCAAGCAAATAATGAAACAAAAAATTAAGTATGTATATAGGTATAGGTATAAACAGATGTGAAAACTTAGCTCTTCTTAACCAAAGACGATGTGGTCAAAAATTATATTTAAATACTCAGTATTTAGAATTAATACCATTTCTATATGCTGTATTTGTTGTCATGGATTTCTTTAAATAACCCTTTTTGGTTTTGAGGGGAAAAAAGTCAGAAAATAAAGTGAAACAAAAGGCTTGTTTCATTTAACCATCAGAAAGGTCATTGGGGTTTTTTTCCTTCAGCTGAAAAAATAAATAAAAACCCCCAAGGAATAGGAGACAAATGGTAGACCACACTGTATAACACACCTACTATTTAACAAACAGCTGCTTTGAATTCATTTGTCCAGGCGATAATAATCTAGTGGGGATTTTCTCTTGGTTTCCATTCCAAAGAGCACCAACAATCAAAACTTAAATAGTATTTTAATATTTTCAGTTGTTTTATCGTTGTATGTTGAGGAAATCAAATTTATCCTTTTTTTAAAGATATTTAGGAATTTGGGATCTGTGATTAGAAAATCTGGGATAAGGAAAATAAATTTTACATTTTACATTGAAAAGTGGGAAGCTTTCACAGATCATGAACACTATGAGTTCGTGCAGCTCATCCAGCAGAATACTTCCGTGTCATTTTTGAGTGTGTGATAGGAGAGTTTATATAGTGTTATGCTGTTATTTCAGGATGTTTTTTTAGCTAAAGCCCAATCTATAATCAAACCTTTATTACTAACGACCACCCAAATTCATGACATAGGTGTTACACACCAGTCAGAACGGCTTCAGAGCTAAGTGTCATGTGCTGACCAAACCCATCGCAACACGTGAGGTATGCATAAATGTATATATATATGTATATGTTTGCCTGATTCAACTGTAAGCCCACTGTTGGGGTTTTTCTACAACTTTTTTTAATTTTATGCAATTACTATATAAATTCTCATGTCTTTAACAACTCAAATATTTTGCATTATTTAAAATATTTATTCAAGAGTCTGTACTATATTTGCTGCCTAGGAAAACAGTTATCCTCCTCTTTAGAGAAAAAGATTTTTCTCAAGCAAATAATAGATAAATAACCTTCAGGAATGTCATACAAGAGTTAATTTTTAAAGTAGTAATTAATTTATTGAGAACCCTGAAGACTTTTAGATCATATGTTGGTCTTCCTACACATTTCTGAAATAATTTTAGTGAATCTGCTCTTCAAGGTTAAACACTGCAATGACCACTTACAGAATTATTTACACAGTAAAAAATTATGGCTTTGACAGCATCTGTGATAACTCAGTGACATGTAAAAAACCTATTTCCCAGGGGAAATTTAAGCATAAATTTTTCCTCTCTATTATTAATGTATATTATCTGTAGCATTCGCAAATGCTCAGTAGAGGCCTATTAATCGCCTACATTTCAATATTCCTAAACTGTACTATTTAATCCATTATTATTGATATCAGCATAACATTCTATAATTTTTCAAGAGGATATCACATGTGAAATGTAGGCTTAATATGTTTTTGTCATATTTATCATGATCTGTCTATCTGAGTGGCTACCTATCCATTTTATCTGAATGGCTCAATAGGTTAGGTTAGGTTAGGTAACAGGTTTGACTAGCTGGGGGCAAATGTTGAACTGCCGGAGGGTAGGAAGGCCCTCCAGAGGGACCTTGACAGGCTGGAGAGATGGGCAGGCTCCAACAGTATGAGGTTTAACAAGACTAAGTGCCGGGTTCTTCACTTCGGCCATAACAACCCCATGCACCGCTATCGGCTGGGGGAGGAGTGGCTCGAGACTAGTGAAGTGGAGAGAGACTTAGGTGTACTGATCGATAGGAAACTCAATATGAGCCAGCAGTGTGCCCAGGTGGCTAAGAAGGCCAATGGCATCCTGGCCTGCATCAGGAACAGTGTGGTCAGTCGGTCCAGGGAGGTTGTCCTTCCCCTGTACACAGCGCTGGTCAGACCTCATCTTGAGTACTGTGTGCAGTTCTGGGCTCCCCAGTTTAAGAAGGATGTTGAGCTGCTTGAGAGGGTCCAGAGAAAGGCAATGAGGATGGTGAAGGGACTGGAGGGCAGGCCCTATGGGGAGCGACTACAGGAACTGGGATTGTTCAGTCTGGAGAAGAGGAGGCTCAGAGGTGACCTCATTGCTGTTTACAACTACCTGCGGGGAGGTTGCAGCCAGATGGGTGTAGACCTCTTCTTCCAGGCTGATGACACCAGAACGAGAGGGCACAGCCTCAAGCTACGCCAGGGGAGGTTCAATCTTAACGTTAGGAAGCGGTTTTTCACAGAGAGAGTAATTGCATATTGGAATGGGCTGCCCAGGGAGGTGGTGGAGTCGCCATCCCTGGAGGTGTTTAAGAGAAGACTGGACGAGGAGCTTAGTGACATGGTCTAGCTGGGGGAAGTAGGGCTGGATGACCCTGGGCCCCTTCCGGCTCGAAGTGGCCTGCCAGGCTGTGAGGGATCTAGGTTGGTGTTATGCTCTGGGATGTGCTCTTGGTCTCTGTATGGGTGTTAGATGGTGAGTTGGAGTAGATGATCCTTGTGGGTCCCTTCCAACTCATAATATTCTGTGATTCTGTGATTCTGTGATTAGATTAGGTAATACATGATAGGTTGGACATGATGATCTCTAAGGTCTTTTCCAACCTTACTGATTCTGTGATTTTGTGATCATTCAGAAAACCAAAATCAAATTAAATAGACAGGTGCAATAGGTCCTTACTTAGAAAAAAGAAAAGCATTTTTACTGTTCTCCAATTTGTAGTATCGTAATCCCTTGCTACTTCGCGGTTCACCTTTTGTGATTTCAATACATTGCGAGGGCTTTTTCTGTCAAGAAATTTTGCCTGCGTATTCTCCACTTTGCAATTTATTTCTGGGTAACATGTACAACACAAGAACAATGACACTCATTGTCTCAGTGAATGTTCATGTATGTGTACAGCATTTCTCTCCCACAACAGAGTTGAGAACCAACTGCCCTGTGCCTTCAGCAATGTGACAGGGCCGGGAACTGCTCCTCTTTGTACCCCTGCACCTGAACATGTCATCTCCAGCAGTTGCCTCCCTCTGCATCCCAGATCGGGAGAGAAGGTGGACTCCTGGAGCCAGTGTGTCTCTGCCCAGGGGAGCAGGGAGCCACTCCACTGCAGCACGAGATGGGAGCTACTCCTCTATTTTGGCACAAAGTGCAGGGAGGTACAGGGAAGGCCTCCAAGTACTCCCTGGGGCTGAGGGGGTAGGGCAGTGGGCAGACATCATTTACGTGTATATGAGTCTTACTTCACAGAATTCACCTACTGTGTCATCTTTCTAGAACCAACACCCCACAATATTCAAGGGATTACTGATTTTTAAAGGACAACTAAACAGCCTATTCTGCATCTTTGAAACCACACAGATTATGACATAATTTAATACATTTTTCCGGTATTTATGATCATAGAATATATTGAGGTGGAAAGTACCCACAAGTATCATTGGCCCTGCACTGGATCATTCTCAGGAGTCATCCCAGGTGCCTGTGAGTATCATCCAAACACCTCTTTAACTCTGTCAGGCTTAGTGTTGTGATCACTTTCCTGGGGAACCTGTTTCAGTGCCCAGCCATCCTTTGGTTAAGAACCTTTTTCTAAGATTCACCCTAAACCTCCTATGACACAACTTCAAGCCATTCCCTTGGCTTCTGTCACTGGTCACCACAGAGAAGAGATCAGTTCTTGCCCCTCGTCTTCCCCTCTGAGGAAGTACTGAAAAATTAATAGAAACAATTATCTTCACACCTAATAAAATATTTTATATATGTCATTTGTAGTAAAATATAGTTGAGTGTCTAATATCTTTGTTTACTTTTTAGCACAAGACACAATATGGAAGAGTTTCTTGTGACTACTGCATACCTGTGGTTATTATAACAATGCATGTAGTACCCAGATGTTCCTAAGATATGTGGGAGTTTGGGCAGGCCCATTGAAGAAATCACATCACACTCCATGGTGGAGGTGAAAAAACCATCCAGTTAGAGAGGTTGATTGAACTAGAGATCCTCTGCTCTGATAGAGGAACAACTATTGGCAAAATAGGTAAGACTGTTCATCATGGATATAGAGAAATTATTAGGTCACACACAGAAGCTGTTTTAAAAGGAATCAAGGTTGAAATCATATAACTGGAGTTTAGTGGTAATAAGCATAGAGGAATCTTGTGAACATCCCCAAATCAAGTGTCCCAAAGCCCACAAAATTAAGTTATAGTGGTACATAAAAAATTAAAGTAAGAAATACATTACTAATGTTTTTGAACTCCAGATTTTAATAAATAATAATAAAACCCATCAGATTAAGTTTATAATTGAAATTTATTTTACTGGATACATAAATTTCCTTCTCTATTTTTCTATAATATTTACTAGAAATCTTATTAAAAATCAGTCACAAGATGTAATCCTTTATCTTAAATAATTACTCTATCAAAATTTTAAACTATACACCTAAAAACCCCAATGCTTTGATTAACAATCAGTAAAAATTGGATAAGGACATAAACAAAGTTCTTTTAGATGTTTTATAAGTTATATGTTAATGATGGCATCATTTTACATTGTCCTAACCTTATAAGTGAATGATTTCATCATTCTAATATCAAGTGTTCATGTTTCAAAATAAGTATACTTTTTAAATGACTGAAAAAGTAATAGACATGCTTTTCCCCTAGGAAATTTTTTTCACAGTGAAAAGCTTAAGAAAACCCAATCTACTTCATTTACTAAAAAAGTGTTTCTAAATATGTACAAGAAAATAGATTTTTAATAAAGGAACTTTGAGGCAGACACTGTGCAAGGTGAAACTGCAGTGTCTTGCTATTGACAGTAGGTTTATTCAGACAAGAAATCAGGTGAAAATATTTAACAATAATGACTGGAACAACTTATCTACTGAGGCAGTAATTCTCTGTTGCATAAATGTCATGGGTTAGTGTTTTGAGATATTTTCCAATATGTACCTGTTTGCAAATTCCTTCCAATTTTCTCCTAGGACTGAATTCAGGCAGCCATGGTTTTCTGGGGGTTTTTTGTTTGTTTGTTATTGGAGGCACTGCCCACCCAGACTGTGGTGAGTGGGGGCCGCCGGGTGCCGGCTGGCTCTGCGGATCCGGCGGGGCAGAGGCGGCTGCAGTGGAGACCCCTGTGTGGTGAGCATCACGTGGGCTCTCTGTGTTGTTGCCTGGGCCAGCATGGTGGGCAGCTCTGCTGACGGCTGCAGATGAGGGGCAATGACGGCGACCCGTCAGCTGGGGATCCCTAATGGTCGGGAGTGGCACGACAGCGGTTTTGGGTGTACACAGCGGCCTCGAGACTCTCGGTAGTTGAGAGTCATGCCTACATGCCAGTGGCGCCGCTGGAGCCAGGCCATGCGGCTGTCTCTGGGGGCAGCCATGTTGCCGACAGCCTCTTCCAGCTCTCACTGGAAGTCGCTGCAAAAGTCTTTCATGTTTCTGATCGCAACAACTCTACTCAGCTGCTGATTGGTAGAAGAGGGAGAGAAGAAGCAGTGTATGTGTGGGGGAAAGGTTTTTAAACCCAGCGCATGTCAGGCTCACCCTTTTTTCCTCCCTTCCTAATGGGCAAAATGGAGATACAGACTTTCCCGTGGCCGCTCCCTGCCAGCAGACACAGCAACCATGTAGCAGCTTTTCTAGCAGAATGACCAGCACCCAATCAACCTCCTCCACATACCCAGCTGGAAAAAAGGATAGTTTTGAAAGAATTCTTTGTTTTTTCCCCCTCTCCTTCTCCCCATCTGTTTGTTGTATTCCCTCCATTTTTTAATTATTATTATTACAGTTAAACCCCCTCCATCGTGAAGAAAGGGACAGGCCAAGGCCATTACAAAACACTAAACTCGCAAAGAACTGCAGGTCGTTAATATGCATGCAGGCCACGCCCATTGCCCCACCCCCTGGAACTCCGCAGGGCTCCGGGCACTTTTCTGCTTCTTCCCTCAGACTCGCTGAGCATGGGGAAGCAAAGGAAACCGTTTCTGAGCCCCCTCTGACTCGGGAGACCCCCCGCCACCCCGAGAATCTGTGGGCCTCTCTGGGCCGCCGCGACTGTGTGCTCACAGCACAAATCCCCACACCGTTTCCCCCTTCCCCGGTGCTTGCACCCGGGCACCCCAGCCCCGCGCTGGCAGCCCATGCCATGATGGCCAGGCATGGACCGGGACAAGGGAGGAGCCCCGTGGGGCGCCCGGACTGGAGCAGTGCCGTGGCCACGGAGCGCCTGGCCGCGGGTCACCTGGACTGGCCCTGCAGGGCGCACGGACTGGAGCTGCCACAACGCATGCTCGCCATTCCTCCGCAGTGGGGAAGGGGTAACCCTGGAGAGGGTGGATCGGGTCAGAATCGGGAGTTTCCTTCCCTTTAATATCCACACTTCCCAGGAGAGGTAGCGCTGCCCGTACGGTCCCAGAGGGCAGAGACAGCTGCCCCCTCCCAGCACACAGCACTTGTCCTCCCTCATTTGCCTTACTTTTGTGGGGCAGTTTCCCAGGTCAGGGATGGGAGCACGGTACCACCATTGCGAGACCCCTCCCAGCAGGGCGGGGTGAGTCCCACCCCACAGGCACCGTGGCACCACCCCTCAGCAGAGCAGAGGCAGCGTGCATGCGCCAGCTGGCTGGACTCGCAGAAAGCTGAAGCCAAACTGCGAGAAATTCCCCTCGCAAATGGGCGGGGTCGTAATGGAGAGGTCGCGATGCACTGGGGATTCACTGTATTATTATTATCTCTTCTCTTTTTTTTGTCCCTTCCCCTTTCACCTCCCTCTCTATCTTCTCAGTTAGAAGGGAGTGGGAAACGTTCACATCTATACATATATATATGTAGATAAATAAAGGGGTTGTTTTTTCCTTTTTTGCCCAATCCATCCTGCCTAGCATCCTATTTTATGTAATTTTAAAGATAAACCCTAACAACTGTCCATAAAAGAAGACAATAAAGTATTTAAAATAGTATTAGATGTCTTACTAAACAATATTCTCTAACTCAGCCTGAGGTTGTGGACTGGATTTGAAATCAGCTAATAAAATTATGTTATCAGGTATGCCACAAATGAAAATTATCACATTGGTTTCCTTTGGTCTTGAAATTTAAGGAAAAAATCAGGGATACTGCTGAAACTTTTACAAAAAAATAAGGAACCCACTTTCATTATTCCCTATCCATCTCTATTATACCAGCTTTCAGAATAGAAATTTTCTATTTCATTGTATTTGCTTTAGGAGGAGTCATCCTTTACAATATTCCCAGTGCACATACAGATTTCTGTTGATTTCAGGGATTTATGGTTTTGAAATCTGCTACACTGCTCATCATGAATGCTACCTACCTATGTAAAACATCATCGTTGATCAATGGGATAAATTTCAAGATAAGATACCAATCAATAAGAGCTGGAGTGGAAAAATAAAATCCTCTATGATAACTTTCCCTCACATTTGCCTTCAGTTACATTACTTCTCCTAAACATACAGGCATTTACTAAAAATGAAAAAGAACATGCTTTGAAATATAAATTCTCTTACCAGTATCAAAATGCCTATATCCTGAAGTTTCAGAGGTATATTAAAGTTTATATTTGCAATGTTTTTGCAACCATTTTGTATAATTAATCAGCTGAAATATCTCCAAGGATTTTTTTTTTTTTCCCAGACAGACACTTTTTGTTGTTTAGAAGTAATGAAAACATTTCATCAAGGCTTTCTAGAGTGATTGATAGTCTTTGCTGAATTCCGTTGAAGGCTTTATGTCTGAGTGGTGTTTTGAGCTCTTTATTCACTTTCATGTGATCTGGAACATTGTTTTCATTCTCTGCTAGTAACAGGTGTTTCCTGTTTATAGGAAAACATTAGCTCTCATTTTTAAACAATGTAATTCTAATTTTGATTTCAGGCTTGAAAGTTTTCTGTTTTCTTTTTTTTAGGATTGATCAAACCTCTAATAATTAAAAAATAAATTTCAGATCTCCATATGAACAACTAGTGGAACACTAAAACATTCATTCACTAAACAGGTATCTAAGATATTCCTAAACAAATGAACTTTCTCAAAGAAATCTACATATTATTGATGTCTTAAACTCTTCTCTGAAAACGTGTGTGGAAAGAGCTGTTTTTTTCTACTGTGCTCGAACTGAAGCAGAACACAGATCACATAATCACACAATCACGGAATATTCTGAGTTGGAAGAGACCCACAAGGATTCATCAAGTCCAACTCCCAAGCTAATGCCCATTCAGGGAAATTGAAACCACAACCCCAAAGCTGTGGACATAACCTAATTTCCTGGCCCGTCGTCCAATTATCTAGACCATGTCACTGAGTTCCTCATCCAGTCTTTTCTTAAACACCTCCAGGGATAGCGACTCCACCACCATCTTGGGCAGACCATTCCAATGAGGAATCACTCTCTCTGTGAAAAAGCTCTTCATAACATCCAGTCTAAACCTCCCCTGGCGTAGTTTGAGGCCATGTCCTCTTGTTCTGGGGTTGGCAGCCTGAGGCAAGAGATTCACACTCACCTGACTGTAACCTCCCTTCAGGTAATTGTGGACAGTTGTAAACAGCAATGAGGTCACCTCTGAGCCTTCTCAGCTCCAGGCTGAACAGCCCCTGTTCTCACAGTTGTTCCCCATAGTGCTTGTTCTCCCGTCCTTTCACCATCCTCATTGCCCTTCTCTGGACCCTCTCAAGCAATTCTACATCTTTCTTGAACTGAGGAGACCAGAACTGGACACAGTACTTAAGATGTGGTCTGACTAGCACCGAGTATAGGGGAAGAATAACTTCCCTAGTCCTACTGGCCACACTGTTTTTGATACAGGCCATGGTGCTATTGGCCCTCTTAGCCACCTGGGCACACTGCTGGCTCATATTGAGTTTCCTGTCAATCATTACTCTTAAATCCCTCTCCATTTCACCAC
>WEKX01017403.1:48947-110239 GCA_013390025.1 Pitta sordida | reverse complement strand
ATTCTGTGATTCTGTAATACAGTAAAAATATTTCATATGATAATTTGGAATGAACTATTTAAGAAACAAATCACAAGGCCAGAGCTCTGGTATATCATGTATACCAAATATATGACAATAAAATGTTTTCATCATACTGTTTTATGTCAAATAGTTATTAGTGAAAAACTGTATTAGAAGTGGGTTTGAACATTTTAAAAATGCTTCATTATTGGTATCTTTTTTGTATTAATTCTACTACAAATCTAGCAACTGGGGTTTTTTATGTCTCTTCATAAGAGGTGTTATCCACATCAAACAAACAACTGCCAAAATTTCCACAACCTTTCAAAACTACCTAAAATAAGATACTGACCTCTTATACATTGTCACCCATACCCAGACAAACTGGCATAAGGACATGCATGACATCTAATATCTCACAAGAGGACCTAGATGTATTCCTGCCAGGACAACATCTGTCTGAGATGAGACAATCCTCTCCAGATTTCCCACAAGTTCCCCCCTCCACTACCTGCAGCTCTACAGCCTCCTACAGATGTGTCAGATTTTCAGTTAGACACGAGGAGACCAGAAAACAAGGAGGCCAACGGATAGTACAGAAGCACATCACCCAATAAGAGACAGAAACAATAGGCAGAAGAAAATGTTGGCAGACAATTCTTTATGTGAAAAAATGAAATAACCTGCTCTGTATATGAGGAAAGTGATTCATTCGTGGAACGGATAATTTTGCTGGTTTTATTCTAAATGAGGAGATAAAATGGTATTATTCCATTGTTCTCCTTATTAGTGATTTTTTTTAACACTTCACATTCTCTCTTCAGCAGACTTTTAGAGCTCATAAGAAAGCTTCTAGGAATAGAAAATTCATCGAGGGTTGCTCCAATGATACATAAGAAAATGTATACCTACTTTTGTTTCAGTGTCTCCTAATATAATCACCTTATTTCCCTTTAAGCCTGTACTGGTGTCAATTTTTTTAAGATGACCCATTTTTATGAGACCTTTGTTGCCATAATACAACAACTCTGATCTTTTCATTTCTCCTCACCTCCCCATCCCATCCCCCCATCAAAACTATGCCTCACAGCAATAATTCTACACCTCCTAGAGTATAGAGTTCTTTCACCTATGATGAGAACTGAAACCAAATATGAAGCATTTAAGTTTCCCTCCCATATTTTCAACTATAATGAGTGAAAAACCTCGATAAGCAAAAATAAAAAAAAGCTCCGGAATAGTTTATTAAATAGTTGTGTGACCTTGATAATTACAAATATAAACATATTACAGATCAGATTTCCGATAATGAGAGCTGTAATGATTTAAATAAGTAAAATTAAGACTAAAGCAGAGAAACGATGGCACAGAAATACATTCCACCTTTCTACTGAGGAGGCATTTTGTATGCTACCTGCTATTTAATATATATTTCCAATACTGTCATTTCCATTCTTCCTTTACAGTTTTATTTTCCTGACACTACATTCCTAGTGTTAATAATAACTCACAGATACTCAGTCCCATTTCTTAATCCAGTATTTTCACCATGTAAAGTGTTAAATAAATCCTAATTTTTACCTTTAATATAATACAAATATTTGTCAATGATTATTCTATTTTAGTTCTGAATTAAAAAATACAGAGCCTCTGTGGATCCTTCCTTATAAATGTACTTGGCCGGAATAGTAAATATCATGTTTTATTTTTGAGAAAAAGGAACAAAGAGGGAAATATCCCTGCTACTTTCAACCTTCCACTTATTCAACTATAGTTTTTGGTAACGGTGTTCAGTACGTTAAATATTTTTCACCAAAGCGATTTAGAAACTTGATGAATGGAAGGTGCGGACCGACCTCTCTTGTACTATCATGATTTACAGATTCATTAAAGTTATTATTCACTGACAACACTCTAACAACTGCAGCTTCTTAAAGGTTTTTTCCTTGCACTTTTTCTCTCCCGCAAGGCAAAGAAAGATTCAAATCATGACGTGGACAGAATTGTAAACACGTGAATTGCATTATACTCATGACAAGGGAGAAAGATTCAGCAAGTACTTGCCTACTGCAAGGTTTTAGTCAGAAAACAAGAGCCCACATAATATTAGTTAAATCTTCAAGATATATATTGTTTCAAAATGAAATTATGTCTTGGGAAAAACTAGAGCGGCTTGCCAGAGGAGTTTCTTACCGATTTACCATATTTCGTGCAAATAGCATTCCAGTTTCTCTATCAGTGCAACACAAAACAACTGCTCTTTCAAAAACAGATTCTGTAAAATTCATTCAATGGCCTCATTGCAGTGAATTTTAACTGCTTAGGAGAAATGAAGTTTAAAAAAAAATCATTTGTTGTCTGAACATATTCTCATATATAAGAAAGTAGTAACAAACGTAAGTGGAAAAGAAATTAATTCAATAGACTCACAACTTTGAAACCATCAGCAAAGGGAAAAACAGAAACCTCACATTTAGAAATTTAGAAATTAATCTAAAAGGGCAGCACAGGTAATACAGAAATATTATGAGTCAGTGAGACTCCTATAAATATACTGGCACCAGAAATCCTATTCCAGGGAACCATGAACCAGACTGAGCAGACAACACAGAAGTCATCTAGATGCCAAAATCCAGATAAATTGAGAAATTAAATACAAATTTGTACAGAGTGTGCACTGCAGAAATTTTGCCAAGAAAACCCTGTCACACTTCTTCCTCAATCATTAGCAGGCAACTAAAACACATTAAAAAGTATCAGAAGAATCAAGAAGAAACCAGCACATTTTAAGGCCATAATAAAATCTGCAACCCTCTCAAATGTGGGCCATTCACATTTTGGAGTTACTAAAGTATTTGAAGATGATTTATCCCTCATTTAGCTATAGTGAAATATTTTTTGTAGTCTCCTACTTCCAGGAAAAACTTAGCATAAAGAGAATAGAACAGAAATGCACTTAAAGCAGAATGGAAATGTGTTACACGGGTTTGAAGTACAAATCTATTAATGCATTTAGCTCTTAATCTGCCAGCTATCAAACAGACAAGGAAAATGTGTAGATCCCAGCTAGCCCTAACTTAATATAACACTAAATGTGGCTACAAAGTACTTTCCCCATCTATTACGGGCATGTAATACTATGAGGCCCATCACAAGTATTTAAAAAATTTATTCAACACATCTCTATTGTCACAGTGAGTCTGCAGCCATCAAAAGAAACAAGAGTGGGAAGTACCATTATCCTCTCATTTAGCCAACTCCACATTACCTGACAACACAGATATGGCATCTCTAGATTTCCTTTGTTACTCTAATATACCTAAGCATTTTTCAGCTAGCTTTTCCTGTTTTGAAGAAGTACAATACACACCTCTTCCAGCTTTACAAGGAAGAAAAGACACACTGGCTGATCAAATATTGACAAAAAATGCTGATTTAAACACACACACAAAATCATTGTCTCCCTTCGAATTTTTCGTACAATGATTGACTCAGCCAGTATGTCTGTAAGCAAATCTCTACGAACAGCATTCAAGTATGCAAATGTCGGCTCAACTGTATTCTGTAACACACAAAACTGCTGAACAAAGTTGTTCCTGTGAGTGATTCGGTATGCTATATATAAAATTATAGATTGTACTACAAGGCAGTACTTGTGTTTGTCAAAAGATCCAATTTAATCCTAGTGTTCAGTGGTTTATAACTAAACATGCAGGGGGTTTTTCTTGTTAGGGATGCATTTCACAGTTTGTCACCTGGCTTCTTCTTTGAACCTTCAGTAAAATGAAACAGATAAATATAAGAATTGCTGGAAGCTCTATTGTACTGAGCTGTCCTTAGAGAGTAAGGAAGTCGTCATACATTTAAGCACACAAGGTCCTTCTTCAATGAAGTCCAATGTTCTATTGTTCAAATACCAGTTCCTGCTAAAAAATAGCACCATTTCTCCCAACCACTTCTCTTTTCCCTCCTCTGTATAGATGATCATCTATGTCACTACCTCAGTGTTGCCGTTACTTTTTATTCATTTTCAGTTATGAGCTTATGAACTCACAGACCAGTGCTTAACAATAGATTCTGTGATTTTTTGTTTATTTCTTGAATAACAAGAAATAAATATATGTATATGTTTATGTACATATACAAATATATAAAAATATGTATAAATTATTTTAGGCAAGCACCTATATGGATGGATGCAGTCACATCCAAATTCAGGTCAAACCTGTGCTCCAAGCCTTGAACCTATGCTCCAGTCAAATTCAAGCTAATACTGACTCAGAAGCTGTCCCAGTGGAGCACTGTACTAAAGCCAACAAATTCTGCTGCTAATCATATGTTTACATTTTTTTCTGTTTCAAAGAACAGTATTTTCTAGATTTACCTCACAGAGGAAACACTGTCAAAAAGAAATGGGACAAGACTGGGAAACAGAAGACTTAATTCTATCCCTGTTTTGCTACTGACTGTAGTCAAGCTAAGCTACTGATTATCATCACATCATCTGTCGGCTTAATTCATTTATAGTGTAAGCTCTGCAAGGCAGGAAATGTCTCTTACAAACTGTTTGCAAAGGGGATTTTGAGTTCTTCAAGAATGAGGAAGTCTGTGCTAGTATAACACAGCTGCTATTACCAGTAGTACACTTCAAATAGTTTGCATTGAGTAACTGTAACAGTACATATTTTGCTTTCAGAAGCTTTGTTGACTGACTGCTGTTCTTGGAGGCAATGGCAATATTGAAAGCAGTCACCACCAATTAGGACACTTCAGTGTTCCTGATGCACAGTTTCCTCCTGTTTATTCCATCGGTGACTCTGTTATGGCTGTTCTTCTTTCACTCTTATGAGTGCCTCAAGAAGATCTTGCAACTCTTCTCCCATACTCATTCAAATTTGCAAGCCTCCTTTTTCATCCAGTCATTACTAATATTTCCTTAGCATGACTCTAATTTCACTATTTGTCCCTTAGTTACTAGCTTAGACACTGATCTTCCCTGGGCACACTTGAGTCAGTGTCTAATCTTCTCTTTAATCAAGGACAAAATACTTACCTGCTGCACCAAATTAAATGTCTCCACACATATTTCACTTCTATCCTTCCTACAGGTTTTTTACTTTTTTCTTGATATCAATTACTTAAAGGTTTTTCACTGAAAGAGTGATCCGGATTAGGAATGGGTTGCCCAGAGAGGTGGTTGAGTAGCCAACCCTGGACGTGTTCAAGGGGAGTCTGGATGAGGTATTGAGTGATATGATGTAGATGTTAGGTTTAGTTGGACTAGATGATCTTTGAGGTCCTTGCCAGGCTTATCTATACTGTGAATACTTTTTCTAAGACTATGGCTTGGCATTTTCTTTCTTATAATAATTTCTCTTTAATTTCTGTCCATTCCAACTTAATTTCTTTTTTACAAGTTTCAGCTACCAGGAAAGATTTTTCCTTCTTTCCAAGCAAGAAAGTAGTTTTCACATTCTCAGTTATGGTTTGTAGCAGCTACCTGACATCCTGAAGGAGCTGCCAAGGCAAATCTCGTCATTGTGTGAGCTGTAAAATCAGTATTGCTATCCTGGAGTATTTCCTATATCCCTGCCCCATATTACCACAATTTTTGCACCTTTTTCTATGTCCTCTATAATCTCATTATATTTAATACCATCAGTTTTTCCTGACCTCTAGAGTCTTCCACAGCATCTTAGGCAAATAAGTTCAAAAGTAACTTACAAAAACCGGATGGACAAAATGGTCTTTCTAGAAATTCTATATTGTCATAAACCAAAATTACTTTAAAGCATCAGTTATATGCAAATTAATATTATATTTTTCTTCTTCGGCATGCAAATCCATAAGTCTACAAAACAAAAGCTGGTTAATTTGCTCACATGTGATATTAGCCCTGATATTACCAATGCAAAATAAATGCCAATAGTTAGTATTTCGCTAGCACCCAAGTTTTATTAGCATTCAGCCTCTTACTCAAAAAAACCACAGGCAGATCACCATAAGAACCCAAACATCTCACTCAACTGTTGTCGTGCTGATAAATTTCAGTAACAAACAAACATACATACACAAATATATGAATGAAAAATTGTCAACACAGAGGCAAAGTCAAATACACTTAATCAAATATCAAGACTAAAAATGTAGTCGATAAACTGATGATGTTAATCTTTGCAATATTTGGGACACCTAAACACAGAAGTATGGATTATACCATCTGAAACAGCTTTTGAACTTCCTATCTGCTTTAGAAGTCGAGAGTCAAAGCAATGAATGTAGATCAATAACAGAAAGACTACACAGAGTAACTCTTAACATTCCAATGAAATTAAATAATCAGCACATCTATATATCTAGAACGCAATTCTTAATTCACCCTGTCAACAGACAGTATGTTGTAGCCAACAACAAACACGGTTGCAAGTTTCAAACTGGGCTGAAAACCTTTGCTTCATACTGACATAAAATGGCAGCAATACTAACACCTACAGGTCTCCAGGAAAAGCGAAGTGGTTCAGAGGTTTCTGAGAGAGCAACATAGACACCTAAATATAGCAACAGGCAACTTATACAGTTCACATTACCTTTCTCTTTTATTCTTACATTTTCATATACTATATATGTTTTCACATATAAATGAAGCACATTGCCATTTATGTCATGCATGTATGAAGCAACACTATTCAAAGCCAATAGTTTGGAGACTGACAACTATTCACATTTGTGGGCTGAAACTCCCTAAAACCCTTTGCAAAGCAATAAATATCATACCCAAGGAGATATAGTGGTAGGTTATCAATACACTTCTGACTTTCTGCACCCAGGCTTAGCAGCCATGCTAAGTACAGCAATACATCTGAAATATGAGTGCCAATTAATCTGGACAGTTCTGCCTGTGAGGGATCTTTTATATAATCACCTGCACTACTAGAGATTGCATCTGCAGCTCTTTAATACCACTGCAGAAGGACAGCAATTTCTTTAAATAAGTATTTGCACTCAGTTCAAAGGTCCATAGATTTCCTCAAGTCCCTCACTTGTCTTAAATGTGTGACCTTATGTGAAACCCTGACTATTAGAGTGAGCTGATTTATGCCAAATGCACATATAGGATAAACAAAAATATTTTTAATGGAACTACAGCTGCACTGGCAGCAGTACCAATGAGCAAGCTGAACCTCTCTTTCAATGCTTACTGCTGCTCACCATGGATGAACAGTCCTATGCATTCATTGACGAGAACAGTTTGGTAACCTTCAGGAGCTGAAATTCAGACACCTACTCGTTGCTGCTCTTCTGTGCTGTCTGCTTCTCTTTTAGCTTCACACGCTTATGAGTTCAGTGGTTTGGAATACATTTCTGTGGGCTTTATGATCTGGAACCACTCCTCCAGTAGAGCACACCTATGCAGACTCAGCAGCACATGGAGCAGCAGCAGCCCTGTAGCTATCCTCCAGGGGTCACAATTGGGTTACAAATTCTATAAAATGTGATGACTGTGCAGCCTGACTTCGAGCAATTTATTCACATCCTTCCTCATTAAGATTCAAATGGAATAAGTAAGATAGAAATTGAACAGATACAGAAATTGTGCATGGCTTGCTTCTCTAGTCAGTAAACATTTATGCACTAGGCACAGCTCTCTCTCGTGCTTTCTCTCTTGTATTCTCTCACTTTCCCTACCCTTCCTGCTTGCTGTTTTAATGCATAATTAAGAAGGTCAGAATTAATGAAGCAGTGTGGAGTAAAGTTCAAGGAATCCCCAGGCACTATTTATTCTATTAGATCTCAGGCATAAACATCAGATTGGCAGCATTAGAGGCAGAGGAAGTGCAGCTGGCAGCAGTCCACGACAGAAGCTACCAGGGAATTCTTACCTGCAGTGTCAAGTCATTGCTGAGCTCCCTCCCTGCAAAAATCACCCGCAGCTGGTCAGATGGAACTCCCTGTCGCTGGGCAACTGCCTCCTTCAGCTGGAAGATGCTGGCGTCCGAACCAACCTCGACTGGGAAACCATGGCTGGAGTTGAACCTGACAAACACTGAACAAGAGGAAAAGACCTTTTTAAGCAACCATTTCTCATGATGTGTTTGTACTACAGGAGGCTTACTCTTCAATTTCAGGAAGCATGTACTATTTTCTGAGAAAAGCTTTTGATGTTCCATTGCAGCATTTTTAAACACATCACAGAATAGTTAGTGATCAACAAATAAAACCCATGTTTCCCCTTGGCAGTGCTTAGAAATTACAGAGAACATTTAGAATCAAAAGAAATCCAGCTAGGCAGCTGTCTAAGTAGTTAACTGGCAAGATAGATTTTCAGTTTAGTCCTAATATCTGCAGGCAGGGGCACACATCCTTTTCTGTGTTCCTTGTGCTCTTCCCTAATGCATGTAACAAATAAATGCAGGAAACCGAGGTATGCTCGAAAGCCAAAATATATTCTGTTATATAAGGGAAAGCAATTCCTTATTACAAGGTAAAGTACAGTCATAGAAAATGGTTTCCCACAGATATAATTCTGCAGAAGGTAACCACAGAGAAAAAAAAAAAAATCACACACTAAAGGAAATCAGAACCACAAAATTCTGGTTTGGGGAGTGTTGTATTACAGCACAGTCTTTTCAGAGTTCACTAAAATATCTGCAGTACATAACTCCTGTCAGCATCTACCTTCAGTGCAGAAAATCACTACCGCACCAGTCATATCATTCTCAGAGCTGCAGCAACTGGTTTATACATCCAGAGAAGCCCAGCAAATAAACTCATAAGCTTCCTGCCATTCAGATGGTAGAGCTATTTTTCATAAGGAGCCGTAATGCCCATGGTCAGGGGAATGACTGCAATAACTATGAAACAGGAAAAAACCTCTTTACATCCATTTCAGCCATGGAGGTTGTCTGAACAGTAGACATATCCCCACTGGACTACTTCAGCCAATACTTTCACAGGCAGGAAGCAAAGGAATTAGCAAAATACAATATAAAACAAAAAAAATTTTATCAATTAGATAGTAGGTACCTGTCACCTAAACTGTCTGGCTATTGATTGTAACAACCAGTCTTTTTAAAGGTTTATTTCCCATTCCCACTGCAATGTTTTAGCTGAAGATGTTATTCCTTTGTATTTCTGTTGACTGACAGAAGCATAAGCCCAGGAGTATTTATACATCTTAAAGAAATAATTTATTTTTAAAAATGGAAATTGGAGTTTTATGATTTTTCAAACAAAGTCTGCCAGGTAACTCAAAAATGTTGCATACTTTAGGAACATGCAAATATGGCTGAGAACACTCACATTGTTTTGTTCAGCTGACAATGCTAGAGGTACAGTTATACTTCAACTAATTGTGCGTAATTATTCACTGCATCAGGTACTCATGAAACATTTCTCTGCAAATCCTAATCAGTTATTCATGAATATGTCTGGTTGATGCATGCGTGGTTGCTCTACCTCACGGAGGGGCAGCACTGCCGCTCCACATAGGGCAGGACTGGCACAGCCCCACAAGAGGGGCAGGCAGTGTCTCTCGCTTGCTGGGAACAGCCACAGATCACTCCACTATGAGTCCTGTGGAGGTTATGTGGTGTTTATATTCACATGGCACCTTTAGATGTCCCACAGTCTCCTCAGAAGTCACATCTGCTCCTTGTCACTCTAAGACTAGCCAGGGGGCCCTGCTCTATCTTCTCCAGTTCTCATCCCAGCACCACAGGCCTACAGGCCCTGCCCCCACTGCTGGCAGCATGGCCACAGTGGTTTCATAACATTAAACCATTGAGAAAGACTGTATAAAAACCTGTTTCCAAAGTTGCTCGTNAGTTGAAACCTCCCCTGGCATAGCTTGAGGCCATGCCCTCTCGTTCTGGTGTCATCAGCCTGAAGGATTAGGTCCACACCCACGTGGCGGCAAACTCCCCACAGGTAGTTGTAAACAGCAATGAGGTCGCCTCTGAGCCTCCATAGGGCTCCCCGTAGGGCTTCCCCTTATACAAAGCACTGTGCTAGCCCCTGCAGTTAAAGGGAAAACACTCCTACACCTAGCCTTAAAGGGGCCTCGGGATTTTGCAGGGTTGCAAAGTTGTCATTTATGGCAATAATTTGCCATATTAATGTCCAGCTGGAACTCGCAGATTTAATGTCCACGGAAGCCTCATATGACCCAAAACCCCTGAATCCAGAGGCATGACTGTATTTGCAAGTTCACATGTTCAGTTCCACTCTGGCTAATCTTTAAGGGATAAGGCCAGATACCAACAAAATTTAACACAACAGTTTAAGTTTTGCACTTGAAAGCACCCTTTTAATGTAGGGTAAGATTGTACTATGCAGAGCCAGGCAGGTGCCTTGCAGTCTGTTACACAGGCTCTGTAGTACACTAATCCCTCAAATACTGGGGAGGGGGGGGTTCAGTTCCACACAGATCCTGCAAAAGGTGAATTCTGCAAAATAGTGGAATATACATATAAATATGTAAATACAGCCACATCCACTGCCCCACACTTTCAATCCCAATGAGCACAGGGATGCCTTTCCCACCAAGCCCTGCACCATGTGCTGAGGAGGGGTGGGCAGTGGCAAGTGGAGGGACATGCATGGCATAGGACTGTAGGTGCTGTGCCATGGCATGATGGCTGCTGTCACTTGTGCCAGTGTGGACCAGTAGCGAAGGTCATGCTGGCACAAACATATCCTGACCAGAGTCCAGAGCTGTGGGCCAAGCAGCCACCAAGCCCCCCCATCCCGGCAGTGAGGATGACACAATGTGTATAAAGCTTCCCTACCATTTTATTAGTCTTTCCAACACTCTCATAAGGGAGTGAACTCCCACCGGCCCCCAAATGAGCGAGCAAGTGGCACCATCCAGCACCATCTCCCCACCCCACGGAGCAGGCTGGTCCCAGGCCACAGCAGAGGCACCCACTGAGCCTGCAAGACCATCCAGATGTCACTTGAGCCAGGAAAAAAACACAGACAAGCAAAGGAGATACAAGGTGTACCAGTGGAAAAAAGCCCACCACGTATTGAAGCCATGACAGGTGATCCACGAAATAGAGAGGGATTACTATATATCTTGTTATGGGATTTGATGTGTATACATGTTGCTCACATATACAAATAAAATGCATACATGTGCATCTCCAAATAGTTCTTCCCACCTAATACATAATCTCCTTTCTCTTTAGTCTTACAAAACCTGGTGCAATTCATTTTGGAAATTAAAAAACAAAATGAGGAGGCGCATTGACTCTGCAAATCAAATGTGCTGGTAAGAGGGAAATTCTTGATAAAAGAAGCATAGAAAGGCATTTAAATTATTTCTAAAGTAGTACTTATTTTTAAAGATTGTATAAACCCAATACACTTGCTGGAAGCATAAGTCAAGCTCAACATCAAAAATTCCAACACCACCTCTCAAATTTATTTTTATTCACTTGCAACAGGTATAGTCTCCCACTCCCAACGTATGAGGTATCAGAAGTTTAGTATCACAATTCGTACCATAAGCAAACTTGGAAATGAGTGTGAATGCAACATTATGCACTCCAGAACAAAAAGCCTGAAGAGCTAACTCAAAAAAATGCTAGAATGCAAAAATTTCCTTGCTGAAACCCTCTAATACACAGACATTGGGCCCCTAAGCACTTTTATTCGATTATATATTCTGCAACCCATTAACTCTTTTCAGTGTAAAACAACAGAAGACAACTTTGCTTATTTGTACAGAGCATGAAGGGATTAAATACAAAATACCAGTCTGTGGAATAAAAACAGAATTTCATTGATATAATATTTCAAAGGACTGGAGGACAAGCCCTATGGGGAGCAACTACAGGAACTGGGGTTGTTCAGCCTGGAGAAGAGGAGGCTCAGAGGTGACCTCATTGCTCTTTACAACTACCTGCGGGGAGGTTGCAACCAGGTGGGTGTGGACCTATTCCTTCAGGCTGATGACACCAGAACAAGAGGGCACAGCCTCAGGCTACACCAGGGGAGGTTTAAACTTAATGTTAGGAAGTGGTTTTTCACAGAGAGTGCACATTGGAATGGACTGCCCAGGGAGGTGGTGGAGTCACCGTCGCTGGAGGTGTTTAAGAGAAGACTGGATGAGCAGCTTAGTGACATGGTCTTGCTGGGGGGTGTAGGGCTGGATGGTCCTGTGGGCCTCTCCTGGCTTGGAGTGGCCTGCGCCACTGTGAGGGACCTAAGTTTATGTTCACCACTCTGGGATGTGCGTTCAGTCTCTGTACGGGTGTTAGATGGTGAGTTGGACTAGATGATCCTTGTGGGTCCCTTCCAACTCATAATATTCTGTGATTCTGTGTCTTTTCAGGAAAAATAAATTTATTTTCTTTTTGACATTTTACCTCCAAAATTCCATAATAACTATCAAGAGTATAGTCTTAGCAGCAATCATTATTCAAGAGACCACAGGTGAAGTTACAAAGATACTTGAGGCCTCTTCTAAAGAATGCATATTTGGAAAAGATCTAGAACTTGAAGTTTTGTCCACTAGAATTTAAATAAATACTGGCTTAAGAGAAGATTGGAGAATTTACCTGAGGCCTAAGCTACTGACAAAAAACCAAAAATGGATTTACTCAGACACAAGCACATGGGGCAGCAGTGTAGGTATCTGCAGAATTCCAGCAAAGGCTGGAAGAAAGCCTTGGCAGGAATGCCACAGGCTGCATTTCAGAGCCCTGGGATCCAGCAGCCTTTCTTCTTTTGCAAACCATATCAAAAGTGCCACAGCTTTAATCCCCATTGTTATCAACTGGACAGTTTTCCCAGTTCTGAATAGAGAAGATAAATATAAAATGTTGGAGAAGTTTAGCCTTACTTGTGAAAAAACTGTGAAGACACAGTCCTTACACAAAGACCAAAAGCAACCGAACTGTGTCAAGAATGAAAAAAAGTTGTAGATGTCTTTACATAACTATGTGCAAAAAAAGATAACCTTTCCAGTTTTAACATAAAATAGCCAAATCTTTTTCTTACTAAAGAAATGAATCACACAATCCTCCTTTGCTGCACACCAAACAAAACTATAACATACAATATAGGTTGGACTCTATGATCCCTAAGGCCTTTTCCAACCTTACTGATTCTGTGATTCTGTAATACAACTTCTGTGGTAAAAGAATGCACATATTTAAACTAAAATCTTACTGCATAAGATGCAATTCTCCATTCTTCCTATGGACTGAAAAAGAATGATAATAGAGTTGAACCCAAAGACTGAGAAATATGTTATTTTTCTCTTTAAAAGCCCTTTCCCTACTGAGGTCAGACAACAAGGCCTTTCAAATGTGTTTTTCTAAAAACAGGGAAAAAATAAGTCTTGTAACAGTATCTCTCTGTGGTGATTCGATCCTCTTCGACTCAGCACAGGACTTGAGAACATAGTCTAGATGAAGGCTTTAGAGCTAAGAGAAATTATTTCACACTAGAAAGTATTATCCTTTCCTTTTCAGTGTTAAATCTTACTTGGAAACTCTGATTAATAATTTATTCAGTTCATCTAACCAGTTTAGTACAGAAAAAACCAGGAAAATGCACATAAAGAATAAATAAAGGAAGCAAGAAAACAAAATCCTTGCCTCTCTGCCAAAATCTTGTGGAAATGTTCTCAAAGTCCCTCTGCTACCACACAACTGTGCGTTTTGTTACCACACAACCTCTCAAGGCACAGGCAGGCAGCTATTCCAAGTATCTTTATTTCAATAAATAAAATAAAAACAAAACATTTTTCAAATCTTGCATCTTCAATCATACAAAATACTGTCCTAGTATTTTAATCTTTGTATTTAATCAGCATTAGAGACATTTGTAGACACTTTATAAACCCACAGTGAATATCAGTTGGATATTTCTGGAATTTCTTCAACCCAAATTACAGAAAGGTAAGTGTACAACATACACAGTGCGAGAAACTAGCAGCAGAACACAAGATAATGACATGGCAGTAAATCTTGTTCCACAGTTTTCTATTGTTATTTCAGTGGGCCATGGGAACTAAAAAATACGAAAGAAGTAAAGCAAAGACTAAAGTGGGACAGAAAAATAGAAAGAATTGAGTTCGGGAGAATCTGTAAGTTGAGGTCAGGACTGGAAAGAAAAAGTTCAGAGTTGTATTAACTTGTAATTAGCTCATTATGCAGCCAGTCAGGACATGTTAATGAACATCCAACTGGTAGAGTCATTTTCTTCACAGATCTCTGTATCTAGGTTCTGCACTAGAATAGGAGACTTTCCAAACACCTTTTGCTCCCAAGAGTACTGGAGAGTAGGGTTGTTCAGTCAGTTTCCCTACCCTACTTCCACTACATCAAGTCCCACTTTGGAGGCTGTCACTGACACAGAGCTCTGGCCAACTGGCTTGTCTGCAATTTTCCTTGACATAAATATGTGATAAAATAAAATCTCAATCTTTAGAATAACCAGTCTCATAGTAATTCATGTATCCTTTTCATCAATTAGCAAAAATATCCTCAGCTTGCTCCAAGGAAATTCAAACAGATGTCTTTTCATCAAAAAGTTGCCAAATTCCAACAAATTGGAGCCAAGTTGAGATAGCAGGATCTTGAGTCTTGATGGCCTTGCAATGAATATCCTGCCAAAAATTCCCTTCTTTTAGAGGGGGAAATCAAACTACAGAACCTCTGCTGTCTACAGGCAGAGCAAGATACTGTCTCAAAGATAAATGATTTCACACGTTTCAGTCTGTATGGCTGAAAATAAACATCTTGAACACTATCCCGAGATGAGTTGGTTGTCATGGCAGATATCGATGCATTTGTATGACATTTTCCTGGCAAAATGCCCTGCTGTATATTTTGCACCAGGTCCGGACTGACAGGTATGTGCAATTAAGTTAACCATGACTTAATGAGTTACCACTCACTGCTGAGCCATGATAACTAGAAGCTTTAAGCCTCCTTGATTATTGCATTTGTGAAATAAAATTAATGCACATTAATGTAAGCCAACTTCACAGCCGCAGCAGAAAAAGAGCCTACACAGGCAATAAGTGGCAACTCATTAAGCTAGAGTAATTTGGTTTCTTCTGATCATTTGTAAATTACCTTCACCTAACGAATGATTTTATGATGTAGTCACACACAGAGAGCGATGTAGTAATCTAACATAAACAATGTCTATAAACCCCCATCTTTGGTGAGGTTATTTCTCTCCTTAGCAAGGAATAAACTTGCTCAGGGAAACATCTTTAGAGCTAGTTAATATGAGATGAATATAATAAAAAAACTGATTGTTAACTCAAATTTTAAGATGGAGATTTCTGATGGTTTTATTTACTTTTAAAATAAAAATTACAATTGGCTTTTATTCAAACTACTGGTTAGAGAAAGCAAAGCAGAACTATTCATAAAGGTTACATACATACATAATGACAGTTTTCTACAAAGTCATGAGCCACATGGAAAGGGTGAGGAGGGACAGGGCGCTCACTTCCACCACAATATTTAGGGGGTGTGATATTAAATTTATATGAGCTACATTCAAAAGAAGCAAAAATGCTATGTCTGCCTACACTATGAGCAATAGACCTTCTGGAAATCTCTGCCAGAGAAGTGGTGGATGTACAATGGATAAATTTCACTCAAAAGGAAAAAAAACAGGTGGTTTCAGGCAGCTCAGTAATTTCTCTGCTAGAAACAATAGTACACACACACTAGTATGAAATAAATAGTTTATGTGTAGGCTTTGGGCTAAGAAAAGCAATGTCTTTTGGTCATATACTGAGCCAAAGAGGAACTAATGACTGGAAGTAAAAAGGAAGGTAAAAAATAACAGATACCATCACATGATCTTTTTTTCCCCCACTAATTCATAGGAAATTACATCTTAAAGTTCCTGTCATTGAGAAGAACATCAGGGAGAAATATTATCCGTGCTTGCCCTATGTCTTTCTTCAGAAGGGTCTCTCTACTTGCAGTCACTGCCACAGACAATATTGGGGTTTAACAACATTTTCTTTTGAACAATTATGGTACTCTTTTGTAGATGTTCTGGGTTTGTATCTGCACGCATGTACTCCAATAGAATGTAAGACTGAGCAAAATTTAGCAAGCAGGCAAGTTAACAGTTTCCTCCCGTCTTTTCATGCTACCAACTAATCCAAACCTAGGGGCAAATGAAAAGACCAGAGTTCAGCACTGGTCTCTTTTTTCCCTTCAGAACTGTGCAAGCACAGGCAGTTGCCTTTTTGTATTGCAGTGAGGAGATTTTTAAACTCAGCAATTCTCACAGTAACCTAATTTTGTTCTAGGAAGCGTGCCTCTTAATCCAAGACACACACTAAATTTGTCCAGTAAATTATTTCCTGTGATTAATTCACTCAGTTTTACCATTCTCTTTAAAGTTGGAGGAATGCAAAGCTAGCTAACCCAACACTACAATTATGCTGGCATTTCCTTTATAAGTCTCTTAAAAATGCTATTTTCCTAGCTATTTTTGCCCTGATTTACTGGCTGCTTACGTCAGCACAAAGTTGCCATGAACTTCCTTGATACAGAATCAACCTAAATTCATGTTTCATTTTAAACAGATGCATACTGTTCCTTAATGTGCTTGGATATGGATAAGAGTCATTCAATTCCACATATTTCAAGCTACACACTACAGCTTTCTATATTAATAAGAAGCACTACATTTAAAAATAAAATGTATACTCTTGCAGCTTTTAAATTACCCCTGTCCAGCGGAAGAACGGGCCAGTATTTTTGCAAAGACTGCATGAGTTCAATGAAATTCCTAAGAGGGTCAGAAAACCTCAAGGACTACTGCAATAGCTATAAGGCTGTAAAAAGAACTGTCAAGGTGAATACTGCAGTAGGGAGATTCCATTATTTTAATAGTTGCACTCATTTGTAGTTCCATGGGAAATTTAATATGATTTTCTTATGGTATCTACATTCTGCTTAATACTAGAATGCACTGTTGGACAGCTGAATATCCAGTCAAACAAATATATGATAAATATGGCAGTCATCACATTTGACTAAGGAAGGAGCTTTCAAACTTCATGAAGTATATACATATACTATAGTATTTACTGCAAATATAAAAACTTATAAAATCCACATGATAATATGGATTCAAATGGCATACAGAGAAACCCCACATTCACTTTTTGCATAGTCACATATTCAATTAGTCATGGTTGGATTTTCAGTTAGTTGCGTGACCGCACACGCACGCATAATGCCCCAGATCCCAATTCCACAGCCCAGGAGGCACCAAAAGGCGTCTCCTCAGCTTTAATGAGGCGCCACAGTGCGAGCCACACTCCCAGCACCGCCCTCAGGATATATTTAGTGGAAGGCTCATGGTTATGGGTGGGGGGTAATTGAGTATTCATAGGTTCAGTACCTTCATGGGTTGCATAACTTGCAGGACCTGGCCAGACACGTGCCCCCGCAACTTCTGGGGGGAAGTGCTCTCTCTATATATTTAGAATGGCTATGTAGAAACAGATTAGTTACACATAAAAAACCCAAAACAAACCAGAAGTCCCAGATGAAACTTATCTAAGTGCCCACAAACTGATACGGAAACCTTTGCTTTCACTTTGCTGTATTCCTACAAGAGCTACTACAAATGAGAACAAGTCAAAACTCAAAGGAGTAAACATCATTACAGCCTAAGACAGTGGGTTGTACAACCAGTACATAGCTGTATGTTATATAGTCATGTGCATTGCTTGAAGGGAGCGTATGAAGCCAGCTGCTCTGAAAAATAAAAATATAATAGGGCTTATTTCCTTGATGTTTATAGATCTCATGACAGCTTTTGAATGTCCAGGTTTTTTTGATTTACTCATTCCATTTGAGGGGATCCCAGTGGCATCCAATCATGTCCCAATTCATTTCAAAATGCACAATTGGCAAACAAATTTTTTTATTCACAGAGCACTTAATTTTAAGGTTACATGCTTTTTTCTCAAGTATCTTTCTAGTTTATCAGTTTTACTGCTAAATAGATCTCTACTCACAGAAAAGTAAGTTTTGATGTTCTGGTACAGCCCCATCACTGCCCTTCACCTTTGAACACTAACATCACCCTACTCCTTTCTAATCCCAGGAACCATCCCTCCTCCCTCAAATCCTCTCTCCTCACTCATAAAACCACTGCAATGGCAGAGCAGGTTTAGGAGGACACTTCTACTCTGTACAATGGCCTGAACAGACACTACCAGAGAAGGCACTGTGGACACCACCAGCCCTGACTGTCCCTGCCTAGCTTTCCCAAAATCTCCACACTCTGTCCAGGGCACCCGGGGTCACAGCCTCTGCCTCAACTACAGCTGATTCATGCCCAAAATAGACTGTTGCTTTTTCTGCCTGGGCTTCTTACAGGAACCTGACCTGGCATAGACCTGGCAGTGGGTCCCTGCTCCACCACAGAGGCCTGGGTACCGCAGGGACACAGACCACCTCAGCGCCCCTGCTTTCTGAAAGGTGCACACAGCAGACACAATTTCTAAATGTCCATAGCTCGTAGTATTTAAAAAATCTGTGCTGTTCCCAAATGTACAGCACTTCTGCAGCAACTTGGGATTAACCCTAACAGATCCAACAAAAATTCCTTTGCTAAAATTACATCTGCTAAAGATGTAAAGATTAAAGTTCCTAAGTATGTAATTACACTAGCCTTAGTAAAATTAGCTTATCTGTTTGCTCTGCTGGCAGTGAAATTTAACCTCTTAAATCAAAAGAGAACTATAAAATTGATAGGTTGCCAAAGAAATTTATAATTGTGTCATAGAAATGTGTACCAATCTTGTCTCCTAAATTAATTAAAAAATAAATTCCTGTAGCTAATACATATAGTATCTTATATGGTATGACATGTGGAATAATTTTCGCTACTGAATTTTGCAAAACTCTTCCCACCCCTGTTCAGACTTTTTCACCATGTACCTTTTCTGTGTATCTCATGCCCAAGTAATGAATACCTCTAAGTCCCTGACACAGTAAAATATCCTGCAGCCCCTTGTTGCCAGGCAAAACCACATGGCCCATAATGATTATCCTTCCACAAAACTGTTAGTTAACTGGTAAAGAGAAACACCATTTAAAATACCTTAGTGTCACAAAAGAATCCTACTAATTCACTATAGTGTCTGAACACACATGTGCAGAGAAATTAATTGGACCTATTTAAAATACACACAATACAGTCCTTTACAATCTCCCCTTAAATATAGTAAATGTATAATTACATATTTACGTATAAACCCCTCAACTAAAAATGCCGTTATTTCAGTACAGAGCAAAATTATTATTCACAGAGCAGATGTAGACATGAGCCTGCTAAGCAGTTAGCAAAAATGCTTAATGGGAATATGACTCAAATACTAGTACAAATATGAAAACTTAAAAACCTCTAAATCATAACAAAATGTCAAATACAGTTGGAGGCCTCAGACTGATAAATGATGATGTATCTAGTATAGCAGTTGAATACAATAGGATAAAAGTTGCTAAGCATTTCATATAGAAGTAACTTGTCTTCTGCAAAGCGGAGCCAAAGCCTGCATGTATATATTATAGATATGCACAGCAAAGAGTGGACCTATGCTGTGACACAAATTTGCTGAATATGTTTCTTTCTACTTCACCAATTCCCTGCCAGTCTGTTTTATCTAATACATCAGCAACATTTTTGGAAGGTGACATAATGATTTCTCTCCCTGTTGGATCTAGGACTGTAGCTGATATAAAGTCAGATATTTCAAGGCCTTCAGGCTTATAATTTTGAGATATATTTCACTAGAATGCTAAGAAACTATAAGGGTTTTTTAAAATTAAAGACTAAGATAGTTATAGTACCTTCATAAATTAAGTAATTGAGGCTTCTTAATCTGAAGTTTTAGTTTATTGCCATGGTAGAACAAAATACCTCATATAAACAGTCTTATTCTGATACCTAGTTCAGGTCAGAATCCCCCCAGAAAGCAGTTTCCACAGGCACATAAAGTGTACTGAAGCTAAATGTTTTCTGAGCATGCACCATTTTATGAATTTCAGATAAAGAAAATCATTCAAAAGACTTGCTTTGTTAAAAGCAAGATACACAAATCAAAATGTGAAATAACAGCTGAAGTGATAATGACAGGATTAATCAGTTCCTTCTCGATGAAGTGAAAGCTTATTTAAAACTGCTTTTAAGTTAAAATATCCATTTCATTAGATGGAAATTAATTCATTCCCCCCCTTGAAATAGAAGCTCAGAATGCAAAACCAAAGAATTCTAAGCAAGACATGAAGTTAGATTTTTTCTTCTCCTTGTGCAGAAATTTTATGTTTAATCACATGCAATTACAAGTAATTCACTATACATGGGCCAGCTTCTGTCTTCCACTGGAAAAGCTGGTGCTTTCTGTGAAGCAGCAAGTACAGACCTTTGCAAACAGGTCACACTGTGCTACCAAAGTGTACCTGCCTAGCACAGTTATACAAAGTCTCTTGTAAACATCCTAGTTTGCACAACTTATATCCATGGGTGGAAGACAAAAATTCACCATCATTTCTGTGATGCACGTGAGGTGCAATACAGTTTGCAAGAGAAGAGTTTTTCCTGACTTTGTTTGGTTTTAAAGGCTGACTGTGCTGGCCAAGCATTTCAGCTCTCAGAAGAAAGTGTGGTACACCAGCATTAAGTTATTATTCTGGACTGTGTGCTGTGTTTCCATTGTTCCTGTTGTTAGGAAGGATGATGCTAGAATAGCAACATAGTCTTCTGTGTTATTTTCTCATTTTCAAAACCTATTTTAAAGCCTGAAAGAATAGGCAGTCTTTTTGGTAAAAAAAATAAAAGTACAAGTTCTTTGTTCTAACTATGAATATTTCCAGAAGATGACCCATCTCTATGTCACCAACACCTCAATACTTCTCACGATTTCCTTCCTTTCGATCTTTCTGACAAAATGCATGCAGCTGCAGCCCATCACTCCCTGTGCCAGTGCATTTGTCAATTAGTTCGAATGAAATCAACCACCACACAAAGCTGAGCTTATGATCACACAGGAAATTATAGTCTATTATGCGATTTTATTCTTGTCTGTGATTGACTGCACATCAAAGGGCCACTCAGTGGCAGCCACTGACACTTGATAAGGTAAAAATATTTTCGTAAAAGCAGATGGTGGAATCAAAGACAGCCGTAGATCAGAAATGCTGAGCCTCAGTGTACTATACATGAGCATCTTAGAATAAACCCAAAAGATTTTAACACAGTGTTCCTTGGCAGTATATTAACATTACAAGCTGTATGATGTTTTCAGCAAGAGTGGAAGTCTGCCAAATTCCAATCACAATTTGCCCTCACACCCTATTTAGAGTGGTAGGGGCACCAGAACCTGCAAAAAGGTAATTTTTTTCACAGCATATGTTCCATACATGCTCAACTAGCATATGAGGTTATGAACATGAATAATTCTGTATGCAAACAACTTCACTGAGCTTGATAAGACTTGTAAAATTTTTTTACAATGTTTACGGAAAAAACAATTGCGACATAAAACGGCATCATGTCCATCTCAGTAACAATTTTTAACAGCTTATGAACACAATTGTGTCCACTTAGGCAAGTGATAAGTGTGCCAGAACAAGCTTTATTTAAATAAAGACATTTAATGTTTTAAGCTAATCATCCAATTGAGACCACACCTTTGAAATGGCATGTGGAAGCTCTAAAGAGTGACCAAATATTAAATATTATGACAAGCTAAAGGGCCAAAAACATTACACAACTAGGTCATTTTGTCAGATACTTGGAAATATATATACAGCAACTTAGCAGTAAAATTAAATTAGATGTAGAAGAGTATGAATTCTGAAAAAAATTGCAGTTTTAAACTGTGTATATCAAGCATTAGGCAGAAATATGGGACAATGCTCTTGGAATCCTCATTGTAGAGAAGTAAAATACAGTAATTTATAAGAAATACTTCTATCTTAAACAGACTTTTTCGGGGTGTGTGTAAGTTCTCTTCTCTCCCACATAAATGATACAGCTGGATCACAACACAGCAGTTAATAATTCTCAAAATAAAAATTCTTATTTTGGAAGAACAAAAACACATTAGTAATAAAAATATATTCATAAGACTTCAAGCCATTATTTATTTGTGATACACATATGGTAGTAATTGCAAAAGAGCAAATATTTATCACCACATAGATGAAATCTGTATTTTCTTTCTTGAAAAACATAACACATGATTTCCAGGGAATTAACTAAGGTCACATTTATCAGGGGAATTCCTTCAAATTTGTTAAAGGCACCATTATTTAGCTCAATAATGCATCCTATGAAAGATTTTTTGCATGATTGCTGCAATTGAAACAGCAAGAGCAATTAACAATTACACTGTGTTAGTGAAACTGTTTCCTTGCCATGATAAACAACTTCTGTAAGGATGCTACTTCCATCAGAGAAGCTAAGAAGTGTATTAAATCAGAATTTAAAAGGATTGTTATCTTTCCTAGAAAGGAGCTTTCCTGAAGCTAGCACTTTTAATATACTTTTCATTTCCAAGCCTCACTGGCCTACTAAGAATTTCTAGAATCCTACAAGTTCCTGGCTTTCACAAGTTTTAGGAAACCAGTGGACTAGTGCTACTCTGGGTCTTCATGAATGGGGCCCTGGCCCGCTCATGAAAAACTATTAAGCCTTTCATTGCTAAAATAGCCAGAACCAATGTAGAAATGGATGTCTTGTAAAACACAAGTGAGCACCATACACCACGATTTAACAAAGCAATAATCTTTACCTTGAAATACCATGAAAACCCAAAAGACTTCAAAAGCCTGAGGACTGTATTCAGATAGCACCAGGAGTCTCCTTCCACAAAGCCCTTAGTCGTGAAGGTAATGACCTCATGAACATCCAATTATGTCGCCCAGAGACACAGCCCTGCACCTGTGGCAGGGAGAGCCTAGTCCCGGCAAGACTTACACCTGGAGCCAGCAGGTGGGCTGTAGGAAAGGGCTAGCAGACACCCCCTAAGCTCTCCTGTTGTGTCACAAACCACAGAGCAGTCCTGGGAACACCTTGAAGCAGCTCTGGAGCTGAGGTGGGCAGGGCAAAGGGCAGGTCATAATTGAACATGCATTAGCTTATTTACATAGTAGCCCTCGGTGGGTCACTCTACACATGCCCAGAAGGGAATTATCATGGAAAAAATATCCACAATGGGGTGAACCCACAAAGTGCAAAACCACATAGTTGCAGGGATCCACTGTAGATCACAGGTTGAAGAAAATTCTTCTCCAGGAACAGAATCATAGAATGATCTGATGGAAAACAGCCTTACAGATCCTCTAGTTCAAATGTCTCTTCCGTGCACAGAGACATCTTTTGCTAGACCAGGTTGTTCAGAACACTATCCAGCCTGGCCTTGAACATCTCCAGGGATAGAGCATCTACAGCTTCTCTGAAAAAAGTGTTCCAGTACCTCACCACCCCACAGTAAGGAATTTCTTCATAACATCTAATTTCCCATTCATCTTGTCACTACATACCCATGTAAAAAGTCCTTCTCCATCAGTCTTGTAGGCTCCCTTCAGGCACTGGACAGCTGCAAATAGGTCACTTCAAAATCTGTTCTCCATGCCAAACACTCCCAATTCTCTCAACCATTCCTCATAGAAGAGGTGCTCCACGACTCTAATTGCTGGCTCATATCCAGCCTCTCATCCACCAGTGCACCCCAGCACCTCTCATCAGAACCACTTCCAGTCTGTTCATCCCCCAGCCTATATTGATACCAGGGGTTGCCCCAACACAGGTGCAGTACCTTACACTTGAGCCTCTTATGATTAAGCCTCATGAGATTCACATGTGCCCACTTCTAGAGCTTGTCCAGGTCCCTCTGATTGCCATTCCATCCTTCAGGTGTGTCAACTGCACCACTCAGCTTGATGTCATCAGCAAACTTACTGAGGGTGCTAGAGAGGACCTACAGTCAGTGCCTTGATTTGGGGAGTAGAACTGAGTGATCTCCATTTCCCTTGTGTAATACAGATTAACTCATGAAGTATCATGAAACTTGTCCTTACTCGAGTTTGAGTCTTTCAGGAATCAGACAAAAATAAGAAGCTTGCAAAGATCCCTTAATTCACACTAGAAGTAAGGATAGAAATCAGCCGAAAAGAATACATTTCAACATTTTTCCTTTTAACTATTCAGTGAATAGCATATACGTATTATGTATTATATTTTTAAAACAAAGATTAGGAAAAAAATGAAAAATAGTATAGATAAGAGACTGCAATCACTTCAGTGGAAGACAACATGACAAACTGAATCCGTCTTCCAGTATGTACTTGCCAAAATTTTTCCATCTCCTGCCAAGTGTCATATATTTCACAAAGTTAAATGTTGATATTCATATGTCATACAAATGTTCCACAGGGAATAGTCAGTCCTATATTCACAACGTGAAGATATCCATTTGCATAGTTTGTAATACTCAGGTGAAAGAGTACACTCCTCTTTATTGCTCCCATGTAGATGCCATTAAGAGGTGCCAATATAATACATCTAACTTGGATTCTTCTAATACTGCTGTGATAATGTAACTTTCTACTCAGAAAATGTCACCTCCTTACATCAGTTTTACCCAAAAGAGTAAATGAATTACATCTATATTAGTAATGACATGGAAAGTCCTCCAAAATACTGAATTAAATGTAGATTTAAAAAATTATTCAAAGAAGCATACACAATAACTTAGCCAAAATTGAAAACAGCTTTTCATGATCTAACAGAATTTTGCAAAACTCTCCTTCAATACATTTATATTGATGCAAACTGAAATTTAATGCTGTTAGTGCAATGATTTCTTTAAGGTGGTAGCAAGGGAAGATTTTGAAAACTGCATTAAAAACTGAAAAACCATCCCAAGCAAACTCTTTTGGAGGACACAGTTACTATGTCTTTAATTACCGCACACGCTTTGGGTTCCCATTCAATACCTCTCTGGCAGTGCAAGCTTTGAAAGCATCAAGAAACAGACTGAGACCAAGGGTAGAATGGATCACATTACAGCCTCTGCTTTCTGGCAACATCAACACTACTTGAACAGCCTCCCTGAAAATACATGAGCTTAGATGGAACACATTTGAAATGTTGAAATATGTATTGTGCAAAGATCATCTAGTAGTTCATGTAAGAGACACTTACCATATCTATGCTACCTATATGTAAATACTGCCTTTAGGTATATACATGCACCTGTATAGAGACATACACATGTAACATAAACATTGTGCATGGATGTATATGCTTGTAACTAAAAGGAAAATTTCAAGAATCTGCATTATTATGAAAAAGGCTAACAGCTGAAACAAATCTTATTTTCTAGATTTAGAAATCTTCCCATCCATAATTCAGATACAAAGCTTGCCATACCATATATGTGGACTGACTTCCTTATTCTACCCAGAAAGTAACTGAAGGAGACCTAGGCATTCATTTTTGGCATATTAAGTCTGACTGCATCAAATTTAGGCCTAATTGTTAAAGAACTATTCCAGTTTCGAGTCATAAACTATAAAGGCAATGATAAAAACATCTCTTGATTGTCTCGAATCACACAAAAGTCAATATGTATCAGAATCTTATCTCAAAGGGTAGCTTGCAGCAGATAAGAACGAAAAGACTGCAGTGAGAAAAATGCCAAGTGATACTTTTGCTGATTTCCCTACTCCTATTACATCAATCCAATATTTACAGACTTCCATAATATATAAATTTTANCAAGCCTCCCAACATCTAGGCCATGTCACTGAGCTCCTCATCCAGTCTTCTCTTAAACACCTCCAGGGATGGTGATTCCACCACCTCCCTGGGCAGACCATTCCAATGAGAGATCACTCTCTCTGTGAAAAACCTCTTCCTAACATCCAGTCTAAACCTTCCCTGGCCTAGCTTAAGGCCATGTCCTCTTGTTCTGGTGTTGTCAGCCTGAGAGAAGTGATTCACACCCACCTGGCTGCAACCTCCCCTCAGGTAGTTGTAAACAGCAATGAGGTCACCTCTGAGCCTCCTCTTCTCCAGGCTGATCAATCCCAGCTCCCGCAGTCACTTCCATAGGGCTTGTTCTCCAGTCCTTTCACCATCCTTGTCGCCCTTCTCTGGTCCCTCTAAAGCAGTTCAACATCCTCCTTAAAGTAGGGAGCCCAGAACTGGACACAGTACTCAAGATGTGGTCTGACCAGTGCCAAGTACAGGCATGCAGCTGGTCAAATTACATGACACATGAAACAATTAAACAATGTTTTGATGATACAGTATGAAATTGAAGAGGTTTGTTGTGGGGTTTATAACTTTTTAAAATAAATCTCTCCTTAAATTTGCCTTTTTAGCTGCCATTAATTTGATATTTTAAAAAAACTGCATATAATCTCTATCCTCCGGGGTCATATCTTACTTTAGAGACTATTCTTCACATTTATACCTTGGTTTTCTAGGTGTGTCTTAAGCTTTAGTAAAACCTAATCAACAATCTCAAAATTACGATTTTGGTAAATTTGTTTTAGTTTTATATCCAACAGTTTTCATGTAGTAAACACCTTTGTCACCTTACCTTTCAACACTTTCCCTGTTTGTTTAAGACTGTTGTGAACAAAAGAGGGTCCAGCACGAACTAATGCAAGATTCTACTAATAATCTCCTTGTGTTATGGGAACTGATTACTCATTTCTGTCTATTGCTTCTTACTTTTAAATCAGTCAATAATCCATGTAAGAGCATTTTTCGTTATCACATATTTAGTCTGTGTAAGTCTCTTTTAAGGGACATTGTGGGAAATTCTGTTAATGCAAATGCCCATTTTTTATTAGATTACTCTTCTTTCTCATAGACATACTTTCCATCAGTGAAGGGCAGCTTTGTAATATGTACTTCTGTCCACTGAAACTCTATAGATGCTTATTCGTTGTACCAGGAGACTTGTCATTTCCCTGTGTTCTCCTGTTCCCTCATATTCTGCCCTTGAGAAAAACTTGTAGACACATTTGGCCTCAGCGTGACTTAAATTATGTCTAGTGGTTGGTAGACTTGTAGTTATATATTTAAACTTTAAAAGTTATGGAGAAGTGCTCCCAGTTATGGTAATGTCTTAGAATTTTCTCACTCATATTTTCCATTTGATAAAGTTCTTTGGATTTCTTTTTTCCAAAGACAGATCTACTTAAGATCCAGCATAAGGAAGAGGGGCTGCAAATTTCCTAATGATCTGGGTTTTTCATGTAACAGCAGACACATTCCTGAGAGATCTGTTACACTGTTATTATTCAATGACTCTACAGACTTTTTAGCAGTTTTCCTGCCTAAAATGTATTTGAAGGAAATTTTTACTGGATTTTTTATCTTTTGCAAGTCAGCACTCATAATCCCATGGGCTGCATTTGTAGCCTAAAAATATATAACTTGTGAGGGCCCGTTCTTTAATGTTTTCATCACATGAACAAACAACAATCCATCAAAGGTTTGCTATTATTTCAAATAGCTTTAATTTTTGCCTTCTATTTTGCCACGTTTCCCAACTTTCTAAAGTAAGATTAAAGTTTGGCTCCTTTTAATTTCCTTTAATTTTCATTTACTATAGTTCTTTGAGTTTCTTACATTTATTATGTAATAGTAAAAAGGTTTATTTTTGTAATTTTAGTGCATTATGATCACAGTTTTTATTTCAACTAGGACAAGTCCTTTACACTCAGGATTAGAAATAGGCAGTAAAGGTATCTGAAAATTTAGACATCACAGTCATTTCTGATATGAGACTGTGTTCATGAAGAAGATTCTCCCATTAATGTGTGTTTTTCTGATCTTGCAGCTCGTTAACTTTTTTTTACAAAGTCAGTCACTGTTGTTATGTCTGTTCAAAGCCTGATACAGGAGTCCTTGAATTATACAGTCGGCCCTCTTCCATTTCATGCCCCTCCATATTGCAGCTTCACATCTTAGCGGCATGATTTTTCAGCGATGAAGGAGGCCCCTTTTTGCAACTGCACATGCGTGACCTGGCATGCATGAATATTCAATTAGACAGTCATGAATATTCAAATCAATCCCCATGGCATGCCCCATGAATCACGGGCGCCCTGCTCTGCTTGTGGCGAGCCACGCCGGTCCCACTCTGCCCCTCCACTCTGAGTTGTACCGGCCCCCCTCCCCTCCCCCTGGCCCTGGTCCGGGCCATGCCAGCTCCTTCCCCCTCCGCTCAGGGCTGCTCGCTCAGGGCTGCCGGGACAGCGGCGCAGGCAGCTCCCCTGCACCAGTGTCCCCGGGTGAGCTGAAGAGGGTTTTTTCCCAGCATGGGGTGGCTGCAGGCACCAGGAAGTGCCGACAAAACCACCAATACACAGCAAGGCAGTGCCAAAACAGCACTGTGGGGTGGGAGGACTGTGCGAGGGTGCAGGGCAAATTTGTGTATTAATGAGCTGCCAATAAATGCGGAAGGCGGGCTTCGCAGGACCTGAATAAGACCATGGTACCGTAGTATAAGAGACCTGACTGTATTCTTCCTTTTTAGCTAGTTATTTTCAAACTCTAGAAATTCTGTGATGCATGTTCACTCACTTAACTTAGTCTCACAACATTCTTGAACATTCATTAACAATTCTTCACAGGTGCTTCTTGTGGTCTATTTTAATTTAACACATTCCTGGATATTATGTCTCTGCTCATCACCCCCTTTGAGTTGTGCCAGATATGCCTGTTCAGTTAATATTGTCAATAAGAGCCAAGCAATTTTATTTATATATCTTTCTAGTGTCTGAGTAGAAACACACTGACTTTTGATCTTGATCTGCTCAAATGTTTTAATTGGTATTTAAATTGAACTTTAATTGGTGACATTTCTCTTTGCTATTTAAGGCCAGAATGCTCTTAGTCTTTCTGTTGTCTTTTTTCTTGAAGATATTTTATTGCTCTCTGCCCTGAAAGTTATGTCATTCCACATTTGGCTCTTCTGTACTAATGCATATTTCCCTTAGTTTATATCACTCATCTCTCTTCGGGTATACTTGAATGCTAGTGACTCAGCAACCTTTTGGTTCAGCTAAAATCCATCCTGTCCATAACAGCTCCCTATTTTCTGTAAGTTCTCCAGTTCATCTCAGAAAATGCTACTATGATGTCTAGTCTCTTAGAGAACAGCTTAAATATTCCCTCTGTCCTTTTTCTGCTGTAAGCAATGGTCTATGTTTCATTGTTTTCATGGCCACAGGCATTATACACCCTGCTAAACATTCAGCAGCCTTTTTCTATTGTTTGAGACACAAGCTTCCCAGAAGGATACACTAGATGCAGGATGATGTGAAGCAATCATGTAAGGGGAAAGTCCCACTGATTGTTTTGCTTACCCTTTCCTGCTAAGTGCACTTTTCCTTCAAAGTGTTCTCTCCTGTGAACAGCATAGAGTCTGTGAGGGGTCTGCAATGTGATCTTGGGAGCTGTATGACAAATGGAACCATAGCTCATTCTTTCTCCAAGAGAGTAACTTTCTCTAATAGTTTTCATTTTATGGGAAAACTTGTTTTATGATTGCAAGGGTATATAATAATATTTTTAGCAAGAAAACTATAGAAGAAAAGGTATTGCATTAACCCGAAACATAGCATTTCTAGCACCGAAAAGAGATGGACAACAGCAAAGGTGCTGAAATATTCAAATAAATTTGCCCATATACGAAAGCGCAGGCTCAGACTCACTAGAATTACAAAGAATATTTGGAACCTTGCTTTGGATTTGGCCATTTAACATCTGTTTGACTTAGTTCAATCCTGGAAGATAGATCATTAGACACATTTACATATCTAGCAATTTGAAATCTTTTAGGTCAAAGTCAGACCTTTATAAACATAAAAGAATTTCTATCTTTAAGTAAAGGTCTTTTCATAAACATTTGTTAAGGAACTTCAGAGGAAGAATGAATAAAGAGAAGGGAAGGGCAGAGGAATTGAGGAATTTATTTTAATTGTGCACAGAGGCAGATGGCTTCTTTCCAGTTAGAATTTTTCTAATTTGTTTTCAGTAAACACTGACTCTGGTTTAGGAATTATTGATTTATATTTATTTAACACACCTCATCTAAATAAATCCAGAAAGATTTAATAAATTTATCAAGGGATAGACCTAATTGTAGATAGCTTTAGAAAAAAGTATTTAAGTCAGCATTTAATTTTAGTTACGCATAAAGTGAGAATGGACCAATCTTTACTTGGATAAATCATCTAATTTTGTAACTTGCTCACAGATCTTTTTTTGTGGGGATTTTTTTTTCAATAAAAGTTATAGTTCAGCAAGTGAAGCTGTGAACAGAGGGGCAGAAGTTCTGCTTTCACACTGAGTTCAGACAGACTTCCTGGAGGACCATTAATAACTTATGTAATTTGTCTAATGTTTCTCTTCTTTCTCTTCTACATAGATTTAGCATTTATACTGTAAACACAATCATTGTCCTTATGTGGGCCTAAAGACTTCTGATAGCTAAGGGCTATACATAGTCATTTATCCTACCAGTTTATCTTCATAGCCTGGGTGACCACACTGTGATAGTTTAAATGCATCAAATACTCTCATGGATAAATAATTAAATTTTAACATGACTAAAACTAATCAACTACTTAAGACCTTATCAGCTGTCACTTTCGCCAATAACTTTCCCATTGCTAATGAAATGTACCCCTTTCAGGTGGTATGAAAACAGATTTCAGTTTTTGGTCATCAAAACAGATTCATCACTGCCAAATTTCATGTAACTTTGAAGTCTGCAGCTTTTGTTACAGATCTGAGAAAGAGCTTCTGTGCCTTCAAGCCTGTCTCCTCCTTATTCAACTATAGCAGCCTTTGGACATCCTGTCTCCTTAAAACTATGTCACAATCACATCTATGGACTAAGTACAGCAGCACTGCTATTACACAGGGTCAACCTATTCACCTGGGTTTCTTCTGTATCTAGAGGGACAGATGTTCTGTTGATCTGAGATGGAATCTAGAGAACTAATTTTGGTTAGATGTTTCACATTTAAATAGGTAAAGTGATGAAAATCCACTAACAGAATTATATATACTTTAGTAGTAAACTTAGTTTCTACACCGTTTAAAGACAGTAGTTTTCCAGACAATATGAGCATGTGTGTTGGTTTTTAGAGTGCTTGCTTAAAAAATACCTGTTACTTTAGAATTCTTCACAGTTAAACTGTGGTGTGACTCCACCACTTCAAACTCATTAAATATACAGTGTTTACCTGCGACAGCAATTGCATATAAAACAACACATCAGTTACACACTCTATATATCCACACTAGTCACCTGAAAATATGTATTATATCTCCAGACAGATGTAAGTTATGCATATCCTTATTTCTCTTATTGTCTACATTATTTGTAAGAAAAAAACTTAAAAGCTTGGCTTTTGGGTAAATTTACGGTTTTGGTTAATGATTTTTAAAGGCTACATTATTTACTGAATAGCCTTGTTAGACTGCTCCACTAAATAAATAGAAGTCTTGGCAAAGTCAACAATTTTGCAAACACATGTTATGTACATAATGCTTTTCACAGAAGTATGCAGAATATTTCCAAGCTGCGTTTGTGAATACTGTTAATTAGAAAGGCAATTTATCTTCTAATGGCCCCTAAACATGATTATGGTCACTTCAGTTGCACTTTCTTTGTTTACAGGTTGTGGCTCAAGAGATTTTTGGGAGTATGGTGAGCCTCTGCTCAGGGTCCACATATTCGCGGTCGCAATTAATTGTGGATTATTTTTCCATGAGTTGTGAGTCCATGCACACGCGCAGATGCAGTAAGCCCATACCATGAACTCACACAGCTCATGAATACGTAATGTGTTTATGAATACGTAAATTTGCCACACGCACCGCCGCCCACTGGAGTTTTCGTGCGCCCTCCTTTTGCACTGTTTAAGGGGAAGGGGAACAGGCATCCATCACCACGGAGCCAGGAGCGCTGCTGGGCAGTTGATGCAGAGGCAGACAAGCTATGCCGGCACCAATGGGTTTCACAGCTCAGAAAGGGATTCCACAGCCAGGAACAGGCAGAAGTAATTTCTATCAGTTTCCTGAGGATCAACAGGGTGCGTGGCACCACAGGACTGGCCCCTAGAATGCATTAGTGGAGGGGGAGTGGCTACAGGTGGAACATAGCTGAATATTCATGGATTTGGTATCTTAACAGATTTCATGACTCGCATGGCCTGCCTGGAACCATTGCCCAGTGAATTCTGGGGGTTCACTGTATCTCTTTTGTCAGTGTAGGTGTAGTGATTAAAGTCCCTATATACTGAGCAGTTAAAGTCACAGGTTTCACAGGTTGTTCTGAGTTGGAAGGGACACACAGGATCATCTAGTCCAACCCCCAAGTGAACGCCCACCCAGGGATCAGGCCCACAAGCGTGGAACCATGGGTACCACGCTCCATCCATCCAAGCCTCCCAACAACCAGGCCATGTCACTGAGTTCCTCATCCAGCCTTTTCTTAAACACCTCCAGGGACGGTGACTCCACCACCTCCCTGGGCAGACCATTCCAATGAGGGATCACTCTCTCTGTGAAAAAACCTCTTCCTAACATTCAGTCTAAACCTCCCCTGGTGTAGCTTAAGGCCATGTCCTCTCGTTCTGGTGTCGTCAGCCTGAGAGAAGAGATTCACACCCACCTGGCTGCAACCTCCCCTCAGGTAGTTGTAAACAGCAATCAGGTCACCTCTCAGCTTCTCCAGGCTGAACAACCCCAGTTCCCGGAGCCACTCCCCACAGGGCTTGTCTTCGAATCCTTTCACCATCCTTGTCGCCCATCTCTGGACCCTCTCAAGCAGTTCAACATCCTTCTTAAACTGGAGAGCCCAGAACTGGACACAGTACTCCAGATGTGGTCTGACCAGCACTGAGTACAGGGGAAGGATAACTTCCCTAGTCCGACTGACCTCACTGTTCCTAATACAGGCCAGGATGCCATTGGCCTTCTTAGCCACCTGGGTACACTGCTGGCTCATATTAAGTTTCCTGTCAATCATTACTCCTGAATCCCTCTCCGTTTCACCACTCCCCAGCCACTCATCCCCCAGCTGATAGCGATGCATGGGGTTGTTATGTCCAAAGTGAAGAACCCGTCCATGCATGCTGTTTCTTAGGGTGACACTGTAAAGATCTCTATTATATTAGTTTCAATATAAAAGAGCTTTTGATTTAAATATGTTGTGAAAATGAAAGCAGTACTCTGCCATGCTCCCTACTTTTCTTCGAGTTATTTCTGTGACAAATGTGGATGTTAAGCTTCTGAAAAAGTTCCTTCTTGAGTTACACCTCCCAAAATGCAGATTTATGTACTTAACTGCTGATTAATGAAGCTACAGTATCTGCGACTAAAGTCAGATTCTTTGATATGATAATTTTGATGAAGCTTAACAGTATTTATGTATGCTTTTGAGGGTTATTTTTACATCTTTGTCATACAGTCTTTGTTCTGCTTTTCACCATATTTATGAAACTCAACATTAAATAACTGGAAGATATAACTACTGTATTTATTTAATGTACTAAATATGAAATTTATTTTCTGAAGATTGGGTAGGTTTTATTTTCTATTTAAAAAGAAAGAAAAAGAGAATTTTCTAAAAAAATTAGGTGGCATTATTTCATGACTATGTATTTGGATCTGCTTTGAGAAGGGGTAACTTTCTTTCAAGGTTCTGGTTTTGCCTTGATTTCCCCAAGGCAGCTGTGTGTGTTCCCTAGTAGGAGTTAGTAGGTAGCAAGGAGTGAGGCTTGAACACATTTATGCAGATTGCCTAAGGAAAACTTGCAGTGATTGCTGTCACCCTGTTGTTATCAGAGAGAATGATGGTTCTGACAGAGACAATTGTTGCCCCAACATTTCTGTCAACATAAAGATTGATTCTACCCTTAGGCATTATTTTGGGATCTCAGTGGAGCTCCTGAAGCTTTTTTGTTTCCCTTATACGTACTTCCTTCACATCTTTCATGCTTGGCATTAGTAAACATATTTCAAAACACAAGAAGTAAAATTGTACAGGAAGAATGTTGCTAGGTGCTGTCTTTAGATTGATCGCAATCTGAAGGTCAGAAGTGTGTGGCCAGTGTGTGGATATATGCTCAGAGGAAGGCTACATAAAATAAATAATAGAGACGGCCTTCAAGAGGGATCTGGTGTTGAAATATTGTTACCATTACTGTAGGTATTATCAGAGGGATAATATGTATTTTTAATTAGGGAAGATTCTAGAATGTAATTTTTTAGTATGTGGTTGATTGGTTTTTGTATGCTAGGGCTTCAATTCCCCTTTCCAAGGATATACATCAATCCTTAGATAATCAGTATGCTGGGAATGATCTGGTATGACAGCTGAAGAAAACATCTGTAATCCCTTTTGACAACATAAGTTATTTAGTATTTTAAAGTTAATTTGATATTTCTGAATACAATCATATTCAGAAATTCCTAGCGCAAAACAAATCTATTATTGAAGAACTCTGTAGTAGTTCTTATTATTTGTTGTATTTAGCTTCTCCACAATATGCATTTTAAGGTTTTGTAAAACAAGTTGGATATAAATGCCAGAGGCCAGCAAATAATGAGGTAACTTATTCCATGACTAGAAGGGGCTATTAGAAAAATTAATTTTTAAGACATTAAATGCAATACATATGAAGAAAAAATTAACAAAAATATGGCATGTAATTTCCCGTCTTATTTTTCTATTGTGATGATTTATTTCTGCAAACAACAGTTGCTTGAAAAACTGCAGTAACTCCCGTGTCGTGACAATGATTGAGAGATGGTTGAGCATCCAGCTGCTTGAGTAGGCCTGTTTTGTCACTAAATGCATGCTCCTGTAATCTACAAACCAAATGTAAGACAGTAAAATTTATTCAAGCAAGAAATACAAATTTACCTCTCTCTGATCAGGATTCCCACCAATTCATCACTTTAATGTATGCTTTGCCTCAGCATAAAAACCTACTTAAAGGGCTTTAACTTACTCTGATATGACATGGTGAACAAAGTAACATTATTTAGGGAACAAGTCTTGTTGCAGTTAGCACTACAGTTACCTTGATTAATTCTAATACTGAAAATGACCTGTTGTAGTATCACCTATTCAATGAAGAGGCAGGGTAGAGTGACACAGCTGCAGAATAAAATGAAGGTCATAGAGTCACTTTTCAATATTGAGCTTGTTTTCACCTGTCTTATCTGTAGCCTATGAACTTCTAACTTTGTTATTTAGTGTGTTTGGTATATTGATTAGTAAAGGTTTTGTTAGTTCACAACTCTGGAAAAACACAGAAAGTCTAGAAATAAACACTCCTTGTATCTTCTTTGCTGTATTAAAAATAATGCTTTAGACATAATTTGTCAGTGTTTGTTTTTCCTTTCTGAGTAGTAGTTATCTAGATCTTCAAAGTTAGTTTTATATGAATAAATAAATGGATATTTTATGTCAAGCATAAGAGATCATTCCTTTTGGAGCCCAGTAGTCACTTTATCCTCTTTAAGATATTCCACACGTGGAATGTTCAGTGTTTAATAACAAATGTACTTATTTGAGGCTGTATGATGTCACACAGGCCAGACTCTGTCCCTTATGTATGTTTTATACACAATGTGTAAACTTTGTCAGTGGGGTGTGTGGGCAGCCCACCGCACAGGCTTAAAGCCATGCTCCCTCCCAGAACGGCGCTCTCAAAGTGCCCTAACCCTAATCTCACTTTGAGCACACCCAGTGAGGGTCTCGCTCCACCGGGAGCCCGGCTCACTAGGAGTGGCCCCTGGATGGTGGTGACGCTTGGACAGGTGCTGCCACCCAGGCAGTTGTCCCAGTGCCGGGTGTCACTGCACCCCACTCTCCTAAGGTTTAAACACATTTCACCCATTGTCTGCCATTTTGGGGTGGATACCTTCATTCAGATCTGCAAATCTGCCTGGTATCTAATGTGAAACATGTCAACCCCAGGAAGGAGGGAGTTCTGCTAGCCTCAGAGGGTCTTGGCACTGCGCTGTCACTCCACAAGCTGTGGAGTCCTTGTGGAAGTGGCACAGCCACCCCAGGGATTCCTCGGGCCCTCTCTGGGCAGAGAGGGGTCAGAAGAGACTCTCTGTTCCACTGCCCCATCAGAGGGCATGAAGCGCTGCCAGGAACACCCCCCAGTGCTCCAAGGCTGAGGGGGGTGGGGAAACAGGCAGGGCTTATTTGTATATTCATGAGGCATATATCTTTGTTGATTACGAGCTTTGTGAGCCTTGAGAAGAACTTAACCCCCATAAAATTCGAGGGATTACTCTATATAAATCACAATGCCAGGACGAATTACATTTCATAGAATCCCGCATTTTTTAAATATAGTTGAATCACAATGTGAATGCAAAGCTTGTTGCCAGCCTGTAAAATATGTTCATTGTCATGATACTGAGCATCCCCAGTGGCCAGGAGGGAATACATGGAGTGCGAAGTCAGCTCAAGCCCGTTGCAATCCAAAGTTCTTTCTGTTCATTGTTCTATTATTTGTGTTATCTATTGGTGGAGGTGTGTATATACCACTCCATGCTGGTCAGGCATATGCAGGAAGAAATTTATTCTCTTTGGATTACTTTGGGGATGAATGATGTTTGGTTCACTCAATTAACATAACCAATTGCTGCTCTATTAAACTGATTTCAGGGGGCTGATCCATTCAACTGTTATATTTATCCAGATCTCCCTAAGGAGCCACCCTCTGGACCTGTTTGTATGCAGGCAAGTTCAGCTCCCTTTGTAGCAGCTGTCACCAGTCACTCCCTACGTCCTGCCATCCACCTTGGGGGCACATTGTCCTTGGCCATTTACTCTCAGTCTTCTTCCAGTGTAGGGGTTTAGAAACTGGTCACAGTTCCTCAAAAGAATTCACAATGATAATATAGTATCTATCCACAACCTTAGGCAAGTCTTACTGGGAGCTTTGCAAGAAATTGCCCCTTCTACAAGTAAGTCAAGCTTTATCCTTAGTGCAGCTGATGGCTCTCTGCACACATGAACACAACTGTGTGTCTCATGTGATGAGTTGCAGATATAGTCCACTAGATTAGAACCTCTTCACACAGAATCACACAGAATATTCTGAGTTGGAAGAGATCCACAAGGATCATCAAGTCCAACTCTTAAAAGGCACCACTGCCTCCCTGGCGGGAATCGAACCCCCAGTCTCCTGCATGAGAGACGGGGACACTCACCACTCTACCACAGCACACCTAGGTCAGCCTCTGTCTGTTACTCCAGTACTTAGGATGAATCTTGTGTCTCTTCGCCCTCTAGTATTTTTGGTAGTTCATAGGGTCATGATTGTTGATACTGTATTGCTTTTGATTCCAGTATTAAAATTAAATTCTTTCTTGCATAATTTTTCTATGATATACTGGATCATAAACTCTGTAGTCAAATAGAGACATAATGGAAATATCAAATTGATCAAAACATTTTTCTCTTTATGTTACCTTGTGACAGAAGCATTTATTACTGGTCATTTAGTGAACTACATATAGGGCTAGGCTTCCTCTCCAGATCACCCAAAACTCTTCAGAAAAGGTTAGCATTTGGATTTTAGCATTAGGTGTTCCATCTTGCTCTGCACAAGTCCTTGTGTTTCTCTCACAACAGTGAAAAGTAGCTCAACAGTTTTTTAACAATTAGGCCTAGATTTGATGTAGTCAGACTGAGTGGTGCCAAAAATGAATGCCCAGGTCACAACAAACAAGCAAACCACTCAGAAGCTGCCTAAAACCAATTTGAGAATATACAGAGGCAAACAGATCAGGGCAAAATGGCTGACATAATGGCAAGTAAAAAGTGGGAATCTGAAATCAGGAGTGGATATGATAATTACAATACAGATGGAAGAAAGAGGCCTTGATGGACTCTTGTATGCTCAGAAATGGAAGTGAGGGATTAGAAGAGAAACAGAAGGACTTGGAGCACTAAAGCTACCACAACCTAATATGATCGACAAAATGACAAAATCAAAACCACATGAAGAGTAAGAAAAATTACTTTAAGGCTCTGAGAAATGAAGAAGACTGTTCATTTTGAGATTCTAGCATTATATTTTTATCAGAAAGATAGAAAGATACAAAGAGACTGTCATCATGACTACATCAACTGAAGTTGATGTAGCTGGAGTGGGAAAAAAGGAGATCAAGCACATGCTCAAGGAGATAACTAACCAAATAGGAAAGATGGTGTACTCATTCTTAGATACTGAGAAGAAGAATATGTAGAGTTAATGGGAAACACAGAAGGAGAAGGACAGTTTTGAGAAGAAGGAAAGAAGAAAACCTAAGTGGAATGTTAAGAATGACAGGGGAGTTATGGTTGCTTACAGTGAGAAGTAATCAATTATCTTGAAAGCAATTACCATGGAATTGCTCAATAGTGTGATGATTCAATTAAACTGTGAAGTAATTATATGACGAATCAACTACTGTATGAAGTAAATATGGAGAGAAATAAAGTCGCATGAATCAATAACATAGTAATGGAGTGATAGATATTCAGTAATGGAGCGAACCAGTTATATCCATGAGTACATATGCAATGAATTAATTATGGGATTAACTAATTATTAGGAAAATGAAAATAGTGATAGTTAATTAATTAGTATGTCTAATATGTAAAGAATATAGCCACTTAAAAAGCACGCTGAGAATATTAATCTGGTCTTCCCTTTCACACTTCCCTTCTGGAGACATAAGAAAGTACATTTAACAGTGAACTTCCCTTCTTTTTGCTCTTCAGAGAGCTTATTATCTTGTATCCCTGGAAGATTTTGTTCAGTCCTCAGCAATAGCTATGGGAGCTTAAAAAGGAACCTAACTTGCTATCACAAGTCACAGTTACCATCAAACATATACACTACTTCTGGAGACCTTTGAAGAACAAAGATGCATAAGCTGTAAAGTCTCTACACTGCAGATTAGAGGCTGACATCTCCTAATATCATGGCATACGGTCCAATGTACAGTAATTAATTGAAATTCCCTTCCTTTTCTTCAGAGTATGTACCCTGTGCCTGAAGGAAAATAACGCAGGTATGGCCCAAAAACATCAGGAGTGGAAAGATTTAGGAAAATTTATTTCCGAAGGCAAGAACACTAAGAACATTAAGCACCTTAAAAACACTAGGCCTTGGGAAAAGGCTCTCTTCTCCTCGAGGCTTTTATTGTTTATCCTGCCCTCTCTACCAGCTGTAGGGGCCTTCTGAAAAGTCTACAACCTTATCTTCTTCCTATGTCAGGGAGCCAATCTCTGGGATGCAGTGGAAAAAAACCATTTAACTGTTTCTGGGAAAGGTGTGTTTTCTAGGCAGGTGAGAATTCCTAAGCAAAGTAAGCCCGCAAACTTCTAGAAATAATCTTGTGGAAACGGTCTTCTGCATTTACACTGTCATCCAAGATGCAACATGGGGAGCATGCATGAGGGGCTGACAGACATAGCACAGAAGACAAGGGAGACCATTCACTTCAACAGGTGGTGAAAACTGAAGGCCAGGGAAGATGCAGGAGAGGATTGTGAACGGTACAGCAAGACAGTGTGTAGGAAACAGAATCAGGTCACTTCTTTGGTCAACTCACAATGCTACATTGTCTGTAAATACACTATGTCTGGTGATCCAAATAGGAGTACAAACAGCCAAGCACTCCTACTGGTTCCTAATTAAATGCATCTTAAGTGACCTTTAAGCACTAGTTTGTGAAAACTTAGGTATTTGAACCTTCCCAAAGTTACCAGACAGTTGAACTAGATCTGCCTCAGTCTTAGCCAGCAGCTCAAAAATGCCAAAAAGGCTTTTCTGTCTTGTTTAATTTTCTGTTAGTCTTTTATTGAAGGTGGATTATCAGAACGATACCTGTATGGCTAGTGAGTATTTGGCAGCATTCTTTATAATGAACAGGCCTTTGGTCTCTAGATTACATTATCTAATAGGTAGATAAAAATAATAATCAAAAACATGCAAGAAAACACAGAAGGCTCATGGGAAAGAGCGTACAGAATACAAAATATCACCATGAAACACCATTCAAAGAGTTTAATATCACAGTATGATTGGATCACCTCCAGTCTCTGGAAATTGAGAACATGACAACATAAATCCAAGAACAAGTATTGCTAATAAATCTAACAAAATCAAGAAAGCAGCATAAAACTGGAGTATAGCAAGTGCCATGTGCATATTTAAGAAACTGAAAACGTGATCTTGGCAATTACAGATTCATTAGTCTTACCTTAATAGCTGAAAGGGTTTACAAGACATTTTGAAGGGAAGTATAATTAAACCCATAAAGGTAAAGGCAAAATGAAATAAAAGGCAATATAAGTTTACAAAGTTGTAAAGCTCTGTGCCAAGTTAAATATGGGTTTTTTTCTTTTAAGACTGGAAAATGAAGACTTAATTGATCTGGAGTTCAGCTGAGCTAACACAGCACTGAAAGTGTAGAACTTGTATTAATCTTGTAATCCAAGAGGAGGTAGTCAGAGACTTGCTGAGTGGCTTGGACCCTCATAAATCTATGGGACCGGATGGAATCCACCCAAGGGTCATGAAAGAACTAGCAGATGAACTCGCCAAGCCACTCTCCATAATTTACCAACAGTCCTGGCTTACTGGTGTTGTGCCACAAGACTGGAAATTGGCCAATGTGACACCCATCCACAAGAGGGGTAGGAAAGATGATCCTAACAACTACAGACCAGTCAGCCTGACCTCAGTCCCATGCAAAGTCATGGAACAGATGGTCTTGTGTGCTATTACACAGCAACTGCAGAACAACCATGACATTGGATCTAGTCAGCATGGATTTCGGAAAGGCAGGTCCTGCCTGACTAACCTGATCTCCTTTTATGATCCAGTGACTCGACTGGTTGATGACAAAAAGGCTGTGGATGTTGTGTACTTGGACCTTAGCAAAGCCTTTGACACGGTTTCCCACAATAAGCTTCAGGAGAAACTTGTAAAGCACGGGCTGGAAAGGAACATTTTATGCTGGGTTACAAACTGGTTGGAAGGGCGAGCTCAGAGGGTGGTGGTGAATGGTGCAACATCGGACTGNGACTACAGGAACTGGGACTGTTCAGTCTGGAGAAGAGGAGGCTCAGAGGGGACCTCATTGCTGTTTACAGCTACCTGCGGGGAGGTTGCAGCCAGATGGGTGTAGACCTCTTCTTCCAGGCTGACGACACCAGAATGAGAGGGCACAGCCTCAAGCTACGCCAGGGGAGGTTTAATCTTAACGTTAGGAAGCGGTTTTTCACGGAGAGAGTAATTGCATATTGGAATGGGCTGCCCAGGGAGGTGGTGGAGTCGCCATCCCTGGAAGTGTTCAGGAGAAGACTGGACGAGGAGCTTAGTGACATGGTCTTGCTGGGGGGTGTAGGGCTGGATGACCCTGGGCCCCTTCCGGCTCGGAGTGGCCTGCTAGACTGTGAGGCATCTAGGTTGGTATTACGCTCTGGGATGTGCTCTTGGTCGCTGTACGGGTATTAGATGGTGAGTTGGACTAGATGATCCTTGTGGGTCCCTTCCAACTCATAATTTTCTGTGATTCTGTGATTCTGTGAATCTCTAGTGTTAGATCTTAAAATCTAAAAAGGAAAAAGACAATGTGTTATGGTGGAATATTATTACAGTTTGTTAAGCATCTGTTTTGGTATTAATAACACTTTAATTATTTGACTTTGCCTTTATAGATACTTAATTTTTTTAATTAGTACTTTGCAGAGTTGGAAGATATCATCAGTACAGCACAAGATTAAAGAACGTGATGATATACAAATTTGAAGAAGGTGAAAATGTACAGTATTTAAGGGATAGTAGAACATTCTGCTATAAACTGGTGGCTTATTATGCAGGTGCAGTCAGAATTCATGCAGTAAATAATCACAGAAAGGCAATGAGGCTTTCAAAAGGACAGGTTTCCCCCATCTCTGGAAGTTTTCCTAATTATCAACATTCTTCTTAAAATATGAACATCAGAAATGGCCATTGTAATGCTTCTGTAAATGTCATATATAGGTGTCATTACAACTGATGGTCCTCTTCTTGTGCACAGGAATTACATTCATTCTTTCAGTCACCACATCGCACTACAGTTGTTCAACTGAACAGTGTCCTTGAGGACCCTTAGATTCTTTGACTGTTTCCCAAATAACCATCCTGTAAAGGAGGCACAAACTTTGCGTCATGGACATAAGACTGCATTAATTTTTACTTAAACTGATCCTGGTCTCAGATGCCAATGTTAATGTACCAGTCAAATCAACTTGTAGAATTGATCTACTATAGCTATGTAACTTGTATACCTTCTTCCATCACCAGTGCCAATGTTTGAATATTTGATAAGCTGTGATTTTCTCTCTCGTCATTGCTAAAGAACACTCTAGTCTGCTCCTAAGTGCTAGCAATAATTTTATGGTGGAACTGAAAGCACATTTAACTCCTGCTAAAATTCAAAAAGGATTATTCATTTATTCAGTGAAATGTGTATCAGTAATGAACTCATTAATTTATGAGTCAAAGACACACAAGCAAAGAACAATTGTTACACTTGTAGCAGTGTACTTGCACCATGAAGAGCAATACAGTTATCCCCCCGCATTTGTGAGAAATGGGTCATGTCACAGGTTTCACGAAATGCCAAACTCGAAAATACGTGCAGGTCATTAGTATGCACGCAGGCATACTAATGACCTGCACGTATTTTCGTGCTCCACACCCAGCCTCTTCGACTTCTCCCCAAGGACTTTTGCAGCACAGGGGAGGAAAGGGAAGCATTTCTGTGCCCTCTCTGCCTGGGGAGACCCCCCCGACAATCCCTAGATTTCTCTTTGGCTGCGCTGCCACTTCTGCAGCTGCTAACCGTGTGTGCTCGCAGCCCAAGCCCCGCGCCGCTGCTCCTGCCCCCATCCCAGCCCCCGTGCTCATGCCCACTGCACGCCGGTCCCCCACGGCACGCCACCCATCTCATGCCACACGCCGCCCGTCCCGCACCATGTGCCGCCCATCCCGCGCCGCTGGTTGCACATTGCCAGCCCTGCACTGCCGGTCCTGCGTCACCGGCCCCGCGCTGCCGTCCTGTGCTGCGTGTCGCCAGCCCCACGCCGCACGCTGACCCGGCAGTGCCACGTGGCGTCAGGGGGTTCAGCTGTGGCAGCGGAGTGAGGATGTCCTGCTGGCCAGCGCGGCCAGCCCCACTTTTCTGGGGCACTTCCCTTCCCTGCCTGTAGCCATGAAAACAGTAACACGCCCAGAGGGGTGTTCAGTTCCCCAGCTGCGCTCAGAGTAACAGGTGACAGCGTGACTCCTTGCCCTCCCTGTGGGGCTGGGCTGGCACCGCCGTGCAGGGAACTCTGGCACCACCCCTTGGCGGAGCAGAGGCGCTGCGCATGTGTCGGCCAGATAAACTTGCAAATCCTTGAATCAAAACTGCGATAAATTCTCTTCGCAAATGGGTGGGGTCATAATGCAGAGGTCGCAATGCACCAGGGATTCACTGTACTACTAATGGGTGGATTGTGTTTTCAGATGAGTTAACATACCGCAGATCCCTAAAGACTATTTCTCCTGGAATCATCTTTCCTTGAAATGAGGATTCTTAGCTTGAGGCTGAATTCCTTTCAGAAACGTGAGCATGTGGACTAGTCAGCTCAAGGCTATACATTTTCTTCAAAATCTTATCCTTAGACCTTGCAAACTCTGTATGTCTGTACTGTCTCTGGAACTATTAGCTTAGAATTCAGTAATTTCTTTTATCCACAGTGTTTGCTGACATAACTTTTTAAAAAGCACTATTTCTAGAAAATTACTTCTTTCTACCTTTCAACACTCAGATTTTTAAATAAAAAAAAATCCTTAATGCTCTTAAAGAGAGATTAAAGATGTCAAAATCACCCTGATCCAATGGTTTGAAGCCAAGAAAATCTTTTTATACTGCTAAAATACCAGAGGCATTGCACAAATGAGCATGAAAATGTTTAATCTAAATTGCTCTTAAATTCTGACTACTTAGCAAACTATTTTCAGCTCACAATGTAAACATTCTGTGACACACTAGTGAAAAAAAATAGGTCAAATCTTCCCTTTATTTTTAACTGGTTTTGGAAAGTTTATTTCTAATTAAGAAAAATGAATTAAATGATGCCATAAGACTCTGAGAGTTTGGCACTAAGGTTGGCCCTTGATTATCACGGTACCATGGGTCTGCCCCTAACCTCATGAAGCCTGCTGTCTGCGTTGATAGGCAGCTCATTAATATGCAAAATTGCCCCACCTGTATCCCCGCCCCCTCAGCTCCGGAGCAGCTGCTGGGTGTTCCTGGAAGCTCCTCGCCCGATGTGATCAGTTAGAGGAGCAAATAGGGTCTGCTCTGCTCCGTCCACACCTGAGTAGTCCCCAGGAATCTGATTAAGGGGTCCCTGACCCTACACAGCTGCCATGGTGAGTCCCAAGCTTCAGGTGCCGCCGCTGTGTCAGCTGCAGCAGGTAGAGGAGGCACCACAGGGCCGTATGTACTTCTGACCCTTCCCCGCTGTGTTCCCACACACGGGAGATGTGCGGCACGGTGCAGCAGTGGCTGGGTGCAGCGGTGCAGAGCTCTGCTGGCCTGCCAGCACTGGCAAAGCTTCTGCTGTCATCCTGCTTGCATATTTCAATGCTGAGCACTTCCAGATAAAAAAAAATAGAATTTGTTCTAACTCGGGAACCCAGGAAATTTTTTTAATACAGGAGATGTTTGTGTAAATATCTCCTCTGGCATGTGGGGGCAGGCAAGGGGAGGGGAGGGAAGGGGAAAAAGGAGCTCCAAATGGGGCAGGCAGAGGCAGCACTCAGAGCTATGGAGGGATGGGCAGGGAGGAGCGGGGCTCCAGGAGCTGTGTTTAGGAGTTTGGGAAGCATTATGCACATGCGCTTCATGCAGCATCTACTATGTGGGGCAAGTAGCATTGCTTCGTCTGCAACCGGGGAGGGATCCTGCTCTCCTGCAGGCAGCCTAAGGCCACTATAGGACTGTGAGAGATTGTGCCAAGCCATACAGCGCTGCTGGAACCAACCTTGGTCCAGCGTGGCCCCTGACAGATGCATCAGGACTTAGTGCTGTGCCCAGAAGTGGAGGCGATTGGTGGGGGGGTGTTCAGCCCAGCTCTTTCCCTTTGGAGCTGCCACCTCGCTTTTACATGTGTTGCCGCAGCCCACACATCTGAAGTGGAGTTTCAAGGGCTGTACTGCATGCTTGGGCTTGTGCTGGCATTGGCTACAGAACAGCCCAGTCCTGTTGCCAAGGCAACGGGTTTGAGGCAGTGCTCTGTCCACTGGCAGCACCAGCCCTGGCTCCAGTCCTGCTGGAGTCGTGGGGTCCTGGAGCCCCTGGGGATGTTAACACAGATGTTTTCGCTTGGTAACTAGAAAGTGCTCTCCCCTGCACAGTGGAGAGGGGATTTAGAGGAAAAAAACTTTACGAGTCTTGGGCTGGAGTCACCACTGCAACTTATGCATGTTTTTATGTAGCCTCTGTCCAGCTTCCCAGGGACTGGTCAGGCAGGACGGGGGCTATCTCTGCTGTGTTCCCTGATGCAGTGTCGCAGCCACCAGTGCAGGGGAAGGGAACACAGTGGGGAGGGGTCAGATGTACAGGCCTGAGCTGGAGTTGCCGCTGCAGCTTATGTGTGCTTTTAGGGTGACTCCATCTAGTATCCCGGGGACTGACCAGGTGGGACAGGGGGTACCTCCACTGTATTCCCTGCCACAGCATTGCAGCTGCCCATGCAGATTCCATGGGTGGAGTGTTCACTTTCCACTACAAGAACAGCAAGGTGGGTGGCACGGGCAGAGAAGTGCACCGGCGGTCCATGCCACGTGGTGGGAGGGGTTAATTTGCATATTAATTACAGTCTACTTTGAATATTCATATGTGTCAATTTGCACAGGTGCAGTGGCAAATGCCCCATCAAACGGACCTCCTCAATCACAAGAAAATCGTCCCTCGAAGAAGTGAAGCCATGAGAGGGGGAGCACAAAGTAGACAGTGTTGACTGTACTATCATTTTGACTGCCTGTACAGACAGATTTTTGTTTCACTTCACTTTGTTTCTCTTTCAGTAGACATATTTATGTTTAAAGAAAACACTAGACATTTATAAAATAATCTTCCTTAAACAGTAGTGTCTTGTGATTAGGAGTGATGGTTTATTCTTGTCATCCCTGCCATCTGAAGCAAAATGAACACTGTCTTTAATAGATACAGGGTTTTTAGAGGATTTTAGTTGAACTCCATTAATTTTGTTGCATAAGCAGGGAGCTGTTGTGTTTAACATTAAACAAACACAAATTTAAGGAACAGTTGCTATCCAGAGGAACCTGCAGTCTAATTATTCATTCACTGCCCGTTACAAATTTTAACCTGCAAAATAACACAGACTTTTTTCCTTTCTAGACTTAAATTGCTACTAGCACTGAAATGCTGTATGAGGAATTATATTATTGATACACAATTAATTTTGTATATATGAATTCAATATATTGAGACAAATTATAAAAGCTGAAACAAGGAAAGCACTGGAATACAATGGCCACGGCTACATGACTTCAAATCACACAACTCTGAGTTTAGAATGTAGAGGCATCTGCCTCAGGGCAACTTCACACAAAACAATCAAATAGCAGAAGAAAAAAATACCATTGATTAGAAGTGGAAGAAAAATTCCCAGACTGCAGCATTTTTGCTTTGATGCAGACTTGCATCACATGATGATGATTTTTTTCCCAGTGGGTTGCAAGATTTTCCCTTGGTACCCTGTTTATTTGCTCACGGACAGTGTCAGGTTAAACAAGCAAAAGGGGCAAAAAAATGTCCTGATATTCGTTCTGTTCCCAAGATTGTTTAAAACTACATACAGTTGGGTTTTTTTGTAAATAAAGTTTATGCTGTTTTACACAAGAAAGAAATTCTAACTTCTTCTTACAGGGATACACATATTTTCTACAGGCTCTTTTACTATATAATTTCTGAAGCAAGGTTCAAGCATTAGTTTTTTATTAAATATGTCATGTTTGGAGTACAAAACTGGAAAAATGATGTTTGGAAAACCAGTGTTACACATGTAGATTACTGCATCCACTAACCTATCAAGTTATTTCTGTATGACACTGAGAAAGAAATGAGTACATAGTTTTATTCAGCCTTGCTATTTGCAGTAGGATTGCAGTAGTTAATGGAATGAGCTACTGCTATATTGCATTTTTATATAGACACACAAAATGACAGCCCTTTTCATAATAAGAGTTTATATGCTTACCTCAAGACCAACAGAAATCCCTAGCATTAGTGAAAATTTGGCACATGGAGAACTCAGGCTCTATAGTTTATTTCTTCTATGAGCTTCCTTGTTCTGTAACATTATTCACTTAGAACAGTGATTAAGTGAATTTGAGGGATACCCTCAAATGATTCACTGCTCAAAATACTAAAAGGTAGAGGACTGAACCTGACTGAATTAATTCTGGAAAATATGGTTACAACACCAACAAATAAACAAACCAAAACCAGCAACAACCAAAACAGACATACTAATTTATATCTTATTGCCTACATGTACATACTATAAGCCAAAAGACAATGTAGAAGGGTCTTCTTGGATGTCTGAATGATTAGGACATATATTTTTCTTATTCAATTACATTAATGAGATACAGATATAGGCTAAAATTTCTCACCAAACTAAAGTCCACAAAAAAGATCAAGTTTCCATATATATTGTCTCCAACATAAACTGAATCTTTGAATTAAAGTGCTGCAATTCTGCTTTGACTTTAATTGCATTACGTATTTTCTGAGCAATGANAACACAGTGGGGAGGGGTCAGATGTACAGGCCTGAGCTGGAGTTGCCGCTGCAGCTTATGTGTGCTTTTAGGGTGACTCCATCTAGTATCCCGGGGACTGACCAGGTGGGACAGGGGGTACCTCCACTGTATTCCCTGCCACAGCATTGCAGCTGCCCATGCAGATTCCATGGGTGGAGTGTTCACTTTCCACTACAAGAACAGCAAGGTGGGTGGCACGGGCAGAGAAGTGCACCGGCGGTCCATGCCACGTGGTGGGAGGGGTTAATTTGCATATTAATTACAGTCTACTTTGAATATTCATATGTGTCAATTTGCACAGGTGCAGTGGCAAATGCCCCATCAAACGGACCTCCTCAATCACAAGAAAATCGTCCCTCGAAGAAGTGAAGCCATGAGAGGGGGAGCACAAAGTAGACAGTGTTGACTGTACTATCATTTTGACTGCCTGTACAGACAGATTTTTGTTTCACTTCACTTTGTTTCTCTTTCAGTAGACATATTTATGTTTAAAGAAAACACTAGACATTTATAAAATAATCTTCCTTAAACAGTAGTGTCTTGTGATTAGGAGTGATGGTTTATTCTTGTCATCCCTGCCATCTGAAGCAAAATGAACACTGTCTTTAATAGATACAGGGTTTTTAGAGGATTTTAGTTGAACTCCATTAATTTTGTTGCATAAGCAGGGAGCTGTTGTGTTTAACATTAAACAAACACAAATTTAAGGAACAGTTGCTATCCAGAGGAACCTGCAGTCTAATTATTCATTCACTGCCCGTTACAAATTTTAACCTGCAAAATAACACAGACTTTTTTCCTTTCTAGACTTAAATTGCTACTAGCACTGAAATGCTGTATGAGGAATTATATTATTGATACACAATTAATTTTGTATATATGAATTCAATATATTGAGACAAATTATAAAAGCTGAAACAAGGAAAGCACTGGAATACAATGGCCACGGCTACATGACTTCAAATCACACAACTCTGAGTTTAGAATGTAGAGGCATCTGCCTCAGGGCAACTTCACACAAAACAATCAAATAGCAGAAGAAAAAAATACCATTGATTAGAAGTGGAAGAAAAATTCCCAGACTGCAGCATTTTTGCTTTGATGCAGACTTGCATCACATGATGATGATTTTTTTCCCAGTGGGTTGCAAGATTTTCCCTTGGTACCCTGTTTATTTGCTCACGGACAGTGTCAGGTTAAACAAGCAAAAGGGGCAAAAAAATGTCCTGATATTCGTTCTGTTCCCAAGATTGTTTAAAACTACATACAGTTGGGTTTTTTTGTAAATAAAGTTTATGCTGTTTTACACAAGAAAGAAATTCTAACTTCTTCTTACAGGGATACACATATTTTCTACAGGCTCTTTTACTATATAATTTCTGAAGCAAGGTTCAAGCATTAGTTTTTTATTAAATATGTCATGTTTGGAGTACAAAACTGGAAAAATGATGTTTGGAAAACCAGTGTTACACATGTAGATTACTGCATCCACTAACCTATCAAGTTATTTCTGTATGACACTGAGAAAGAAATGAGTACATAGTTTTATTCAGCCTTGCTATTTGCAGTAGGATTGCAGTAGTTAATGGAATGAGCTACTGCTATATTGCATTTTTATATAGACACACAAAATGACAGCCCTTTTCATAATAAGAGTTTATATGCTTACCTCAAGACCAACAGAAATCCCTAGCATTAGTGAAAATTTGGCACATGGAGAACTCAGGCTCTATAGTTTATTTCTTCTATGAGCTTCCTTGTTCTGTAACATTATTCACTTAGAACAGTGATTAAGTGAATTTGAGGGACAGCCTCAAATGATTCACTGCTCAAAATGTTAAAAGGTAGAGGACTGAACTGGACTGAACTAGTTCTGGAAAATATGGTTACAACAACAACAAATAAACAAACCAAAACCAGCAACAACCAAAACAGACATACTAATTTATATCTTATTGCCTACATGTACATACTATAAGCCAAAAGACAATGTAGAAGGGTCTTCTTGGATGTCTGAATGATTAGGACATATATTTTTCTTATTCAATTGCATTAATGAGATACAGATATAGGCTAAAATTTCTCACCAAACTAAAGTCCACAAAAAAGATCAAGTTTCCATATATATTGTCTCTAACATAAACTGAATCTTCCAATAAAAGTGCTGCAATTCTGCTTTGACTAATTGCATTACATATTTTCCGAGCAATGGCTTCCATTTCATTAAGGGACACTTTTAATCCAAGTCCAGTTATAAATTTAAGTACTAAAAATTCAGATTTCATGAAACCACAGATTAATTCAAATGTTTCAGTAATAATTTGAAAGTCTAAAATATTCTTTTTCTGGTTTTACACTATAATTGCTAGAGCATTTCTAGAGCATTAGAGCAATTTAAAGGGCATCTCTACTCTTGCTGTGCTGTATAGGACTTACTGACTGGACTGTCACTATGTAGCATTCAAGCACCAGGAGAGACAGGCAAACTCTTTTCAAAAAATAGCCTCATGGTACGCACATTATTCCCTTTGTGTACCTGTAATACAGGATATATAAAAAACGGTGCCCCCACTCTGCTTTCATTCATAAAAATGAGTGATGAATATATGATGACAGCACCAGATAATTAAATATGTGTGTGTATGTTATATCCTAACCTGTATATGACAATGCCAATGGCAGACACAGTAAAGACCATTGTATTTACAAATGCAGAATTTCAGATGTAAATCTGTAATGGGGGTGACTACTATTTTTTTCTTTTTTTGGTTATGTACAAGAAAAAGAAAAAAGAAAAAAAAAAGAGAGAGAGAGAGCAAAATGTGGTAGTCATTCCTGAGCTAAAACTGCATGATTAAAGTTTTGAGAAGGCAGAAATAAGGATATCAGTATTTTATATACATTTTATTCTGGATTTTTCAAGCATTTTCTCAATCCAAGGAAAATCTGAAGCAATTGATTCTTAAAGTATAAGTCAATAAAAGAGGACTGTTGTGAGATTACTTATAAAGATTTCTAGCTCTCATTCTTGTAATCCAAGGTTATTGCTTGTATCATCATACTGACAGGTTTATCTTAATAAGAAATGTTTTGTGCTAGGAGAATTTATGTTTTTATGCTCAATTACAGTTTTATGTTGGAGGTATTAAGTAGGCAATAAAAAGAGCCTGCCTTACATCTATTATTAATTTTTCACATCCATGGTCATGAAGGTAAGATACCCTTGAAAGTGTCTTTCTCTTGTCTTTATCAAGCAAACAATTTGCATTAATTTTGCTTGTCTCAAACCTAGCCATTTTCAGGTGGGAAAGTGGTAGATCATAAATTACATAACCCTACAAGAATGGTACTTTCCCATGAAGACTAGAACTGGATTCCCGTGACATGAAACACTTCATAAATGTAAAAGGAAATATGCAGCGTCTGCCACAAAGAGTTCACAATCTAAAGTCAACAAAACATAAGACAGGAAAACTGAAAATCCAAGACCCTGTGCATGCCAACAGATCTCATTTGGAAAAAATTTCTTTTTAAACAAAATGAAGAACATAGCATCTAAGCATAATATACTAATTGTAAATACAAGAAATTATATAAAAATAATAATAAACACTTAGAAGGTCCCCATATCTGAATTACTTTTAAATGAATAGACAAAATTCTTTCCCCAGCCCGGCCAATGTAGTGCTGTTCATGTTGCTAATATAGATGAATAATGTGAGACAAAGCTCAATAATCACAGTTTGCTGCATGTTAAAAGAAGAGCCACAATAATTATGCTCATTACCATGACGCCTTAATTAAGAGTCCAGTAAAAGCTCTAAATGTTCTTTGTGATCTCAATTAAGTTGATACTAAGAAGAATGCCCAAGGATAAATTTCAATGTTAACTTTTGCTTCTGCACAACACACTGAAATACTCTGAGGGAAAAACTGCATAGGTCACTATTCTTTATTTCAGGTGACAGTCTCTTCATTAACTGTGCCCTAATATTTTGACTTAGTGGGTTAACTTACAGGAATCATAGGAGAGAACCTACTACTGGTCATTCATTAGGTAGGCTTTCATTTTACCATCTTTTGGATTTTGTCCAAAGTATCCATTAATAAAAGACACAGAATATTTCAGCAGTGTGGTGATACAAGTGGTCACTAAGCCCTGACAAGACAGCAGTGAAACCTGAAGCCTGAAAAAGGGACATTTAGAGGAGAAGAATAACTCAACTATTCATAATTCCGCTGTAAATTATAGGTATTTGCTTAAATTCCTTAAAGATGTAGGCAGTAACCAGGATGTATCAATGTAATACTAAAGAAAAATATGCTAAGAAAAATTTGTTTATCTGAATGCTCACAATGCTACAACCTCATGATTTTTCTAGGTCCTAATTAATCATAGGACATTCTCGCATGATAACTAATATAGGATATATTCTCATGGCTACAATGACACCCTGTGAAGGAAAAAAATCCACCTTCAGCATTTAAAAAGATAAAAATCAAATAGCTCATTAAATCAAACATCTATCAGGCTGAAGAAGTATTCAGTTACAGATGCACTTTGAAGCCACCAGTAGGTATAAATAAACAAACCCATTGCAGGAAGTATTATATTCTGTAGCCAAGAGGCCCATCTTAAAATGTGGGAATGATTATTATATGTCTTTAAATGTGTATTTGTCAGTCCTATATTTATATAATGATTATTTTTCCACTGTATGACTCTATGTTTTTTTTCCCCTGCAGATTTATTTCTATGAGATAAGGCACAGTTTGGTGCCAATAGTTTTAGGGAATGGCATGTCGAAATCTGATCAGTCTGGTCATTGTTAACATGACCTTATAAGAGCAAGTAATGTGAGAATTTGAGTGTAGCCAGTGTGTGTAAACAGAGCTTCCAAAACTGTCTCTGCTGAGAGGGTCTTTGCTCCAGACCTGATAATGCAAAGAAGAAATTAAGAGTCACAGTTCGCTTGACATGACCACCAGCTGGAGTAAACAGCAGTCAAGGCCTACCAAGACAGTAAAAGTGAGTTTGGAAGGAAGTATTCAAAAAGGCTGAAAATTTCTGAGCAGGTGAAACCTGAGTACCAGCAGCAGGTAGATGGGGATCAACATTGACAGAAGATGCCCAGCTGGCATTGCAAACCCATCTACCAAATTCCACTCCCACTTACTCTGCAGGGAGGGATCTGACAGCATGGGGTGGATGGAACACGGGGACTCCTGGGGTGATCTCTTACCAGCATGTAGATCAGCGGATCATAGGGAGCAATGCAGCGGTGTGGGAATGAAAGGGGGTGGTGTAAATATAGGAACTGGCCCGCACAGGAAAGGAGGTGCTTGTAACCCACCATGCACGGCCCCACGGGCAGTAGCATCCAGCTGTGAGGGGTTCCTGTATGGTGAGATGAGAACTTCCTGTGAATGAGTACAAAAGGGTGTTCAACAAATTTTAAGAATTTGTTTACAGTCTCTAGCTGTCTAATGCTGTGGTTTATCTGTTGTATTGCTGACATTGATCCTGTAAGTGTAGTTCACTGACTGCCAGTTAATTACATCTTGTTAATAAATCAATAAACCTCTTCGATCCTGTTTCGATTTGGAAAAAATATGCACAGTTGTTCCTTGCAATGAGGTTATTCCACTTTGCTATTATTCCTCTGAAAGCAAACATAATCTGTTCTAAGAAAGCTGAGTGCCTGCCTTTCTTACTAAATCATAACTCACTTCTAAAATGGACATAAGCATCAGGGCCAGACGGTGTAATGCACCACTGTCTACGTGGTGGTAGATCACAGACAAATAGGGAGAGGTATTGCGGGAAGTTTTCTGAAGGTGAAAAAACAATCCTTTCTAGCCTGTATGCCTGAAGTTAGAAATAAATCATTGTCCGTGCCAGGCAACAATGCGTTCTGAGGAAAATACTGCCTAGGTAACAGTCAGGGTCACTGCCATCTTTGCTTAGCTACACAGATGGTGCTCAGGAAAATTTGACCTGGAGCATGCTGTTCACTTGACTTTAATCAGTCTTCAAAGCTGTCCCTAATAAAGGGAAGCATTGCAAAGAACTTTATGTGTTTCAATGCGTTTTCCTGATGCCTGACCTCAAATACTATTTTCTTCTATATTACTCTTCTTCTGAATACACTTTGCTTAGGACAGGTAGTGGTTACAGATAGAGTATGCAAAGTGTGACTTCATTGTGTATAAATTATACAGACTTGAAAATACATAATCATAATATTCAATCCATAATTATCTGTTATTTTCATATATTTGTGTACCACTAATATAGCTAGAATTCTTATAACCTATATTGATAATAATGTAGTTAATGGGACAAGAGCACACATTTTGTATGTCTGGGATTTAAGTTATCTCTAATATTTGGAGAGGTAAGGAAAAAAAATGAATTTTAAATACCTTACTATAATAATTGGGTGTTTAAAAATATGTTATTTAAAAATACAGGCAAAAATAGAACATATGATACAAGAAAAAGGTAATGCCTCCCTCCCCACCCACTGCAAAAATAGGAAGAGGCTGTAAAAACCCTCAGAATCTTGTCCCATAAAAAATATTAAAAGGGTGACAAAGTGTTTCCTGTGCAGTTTCTTTTCTTTAGTCTTTCAAAATTTTGTAAGAAATTCAGGGAAAAGTAGTTAAACCGAAATTTCAGCCCATTTCAAGAGGCTAAAAATATTAACTGACCGTAATGTGCTACCATATTTCTAAGTGGTACCTCATCAGACTCACATAACCATCCTCAGGACAGACTCATTTCCTAAAGCACTATTTCTAGAGTTCACACATCAACAGATAAACCCTCCCATGTTTCAGAACTTGAGCATCATATTATCAGCATTTCACTGTTTTGCATCATGCAGAACCACTGCCAAAGCTTACAGTCTCAGTACCAATTGTGATGCATGCTCTGGTCTGGCAGCATGAACATTTATACCCTCAGATACAAAAACTTGCAGGTCAGGAAGGCATGGACACAACAGAATTCCCTGTGCTTTTGTCCAGGAGGCATACCTGCTAAGTCATTCTATTTTGGAAGCAGAAAGTACTCTAAAAGCCAGTCTCCATCATTGGGCATAGCCTTCCTAAAGACTCATTCTCTCAGAGAGGGAAAAGCCACTCTGAAAGAGAACCCTTGAAGTTCTGCAATGGAAGTTAGACATGATGGCTTCCATTATATACTAGGCACAGGCACCACTGCAAGATTTCATCTCTCCTCCTTTTCCCCTTCCCTACAGAGTTTAGGCAGAAATTAGCAGATTTTAAAATCACAGGGATTTAGAGATGGAAGAAAATCTAGGTACAATAATCACTCACTACTTCACGGTTCACCATTTGTGGCTTCAATACGTCACAGGGTATTTTTCCCGCCGGGCTTTACCGTATTTCCCCTATTTAGCTTATTTACTGTATTTACCATATTTACGCCTACTTCATAGATTTCACTTATCATGGCGTCTCACTAGAACCAACCCCCCCCATGATATTTGAGGGATTAATGTGCAACATTTAGTCTGGAGGTAAACTCTCTGCATCTGGAAAAAAAAAACCAACCCTCCAAACCTATGAAAATATAAATACAAAACCCATTATGAACTCTTTAGGGTTCCTCACTTATTTGAATGCAAAATGCTGCATTATTTGCTGGACACCAACCAGGACATTATGAGATGTGTAAGGGCCAAGAGCAGACTCCCCTGCTGCTGTAGTACGGCCTCCTGGACCTCTGCTAAAAGGGAGATTTTTCACAAGTCTCTGCTGCCTTGGAGATCCTCAAGAAAATCCCTAGAATCAGATTCAGGAGCAGAGACTCCTCCAATCAGCTATGCTGAGGAGCCTCATCAGGGGTTCCACACTTCTGGAAGCTGCTTTTAATCTCAGATTCTCCAGCCCGCTCCTAAAATATATTTCTACAATGAGGCAGCCAAGACTCTCCGAGGCTGACCATTCACTCCCTATATCTGGACCCTGACTCTGACCCACTGACTGAAATTCCTGGCTAGACCTTTAACTTTCCTCATCACTGTGGACTTCTCTAGTGATTTGGTGTAATGGTTCAGCCCTAGTTACTATCACTGGGCCTGCTTTATTCTTCCTGTTTAGATACTGTGGAATTGCTCCCTTGCCAGTGAAGCCACAGCTTCTGCCTGCCTTGTTATCATGCTCAGCTCCCATTTTCTGTTGCCCTGATGAGCAACAGGACAAGAAGTACTCAGGGCATGTTTATGAGGTTGGGATTTTCAGGGGAGCTAGTGGGGAACATGTACCAGTTCATAAATTCCAAAAGGTCTGGGAAGAAAAACAGTTACCAAAGCACTTCCTGGAACTCCCAAAAGGAGACCATCTGCACCTGTGCAGAAACAAAAGTGCTGATATCCATGATGGTTTAATAGCAAGAAACTAGGTGTCATTGATGTTGAGAGTTTTCAAGATTTGCTCTTCTGAATTAAGCACTCATATGTTTCCTCAAGCAAACCCAAGAAATCCACATCTTTTTCTGTGTTTAAGGCAACACAGTTTATCCAAAGCCATATAAGAAAAGAACTGAATCTAGACATCCCAGTAACGCAGGATCTTAATTTTTAAACTATCATTTTTATAAATATCTATTTTGTGAAGGATGAGAATGACAGTAGGAAAACTAACTGAAACAGTGAGCTCTTGACCTGCAAAATTGGAAAAATTAAATGATAAGAGAATGTTCCTTTTTTCTGCAGGAAAAGGATTATATCTCAGTACCAGTAAAAAAGACTGTGAGACCCTGCCTCCAAGGAATCCTTTTCCTTGCCTCTCAGTACAGAGTTTGGCAGTTTGTGAAAGGCAGTTGCAAAGAGATAGGACTAAACAGTTGTCCATATCCATGGGGTATAGAACAAGGTGTAAAGAAGCTTAATCACAATAAGAGGGACTCAGGTTAGACATTAGGGAAAACTTCAAAAGATAGCAAGGGTACAGGAATAGATAATCTCTGCTGGAGTAGATAATCTCAGGTGACTGGGGAATTTCAACAGAGAGATCAAAGAAACAATTTGTAGTTATCTGAAGAGAGATAGAACAGGGAAAAGAGAATTAGAAGACATGTTGAAGGCTCTTTCTGCTCTGTTTTTTAATGATTCGTGATCTCTTGATTCTTATTTTGGAGCTGACAATACTTATGTGATGAGCAATCACCCTGTCTGAGTTTCCTTTGGGAAAAAAAAAAAGTCCTGGTAATCAAAACCTGATGATAGTGCATCCAGCTGAGGAGATTTTATTCGAATATTCATAATGATTCATATTCCCATTGAAACAGAAACACATATAGTGCTCTGTGCACATAAATACATTGCAATGAGCATCAAAGAGAAAAATCATTCCTTTACTAGACGTCAGAGAAACTGGTCAGAAATTAAAGCAAACAGAAATAGCAGATAGAAGGAAATAAAACTTCCCTCCATGAGATACATGTACAGAAAATTTTGATATAGCAATTAAGAGAATACAAGATCATCTATTACTGATAAACTCTAAAATCTCTTGTTAAACTCTAAAATCCCTGTTTCAGCCTTCCAAGCACAATGAAGGATTGGCTGTTGGCTACACAAAAGTGTAATATGGTGAAAAGAAAGCATTTATCCTTTGTTCTTGAATTTTTAACAACTACTTTTAACACTAGAATTACCAAAACCAGTTTCAACTCTTCATAGTACATCAATAATACATGATTTTCCTAGTTCAGCCACTAAAACCAAGGGTATATGTAAGGTGCATAAAACAAATGCAGATGTTACAAATGGAAGAACTGAGTTTTACATCAGGATGAGAAATGCTATCGTGGCATGACAGAAAATGGACAAGATCAAAGGGAGCACATCTGAATTTTTTTCTTCATGTGTTATCTAGAGTCTGTCATCAAAACTGCCAAAACTGTCAACTGTGCTACTCTGTCAGACACTGAACACCATCACAAAGCATGAGCTGCACAGTCAGCCACACTATCACTTCCTTACCCAGATTAGATGAAAATCTAGTGAATAATTTTATATAATTATCTATATTTGGCTGTTAGTTCAAATATTGCAGGAAAACAGAATGGAGTTAACTTGTTCTTTGAGACACAAAGAAATTACCCTTACAATCAAAATTGTGCTAGAATTATTAATCTTTTACAATGCTAAAGCAGGCATATATTCTCCTGTTTTTAATATACCTACCAGTAACAAGCTACTGGGCATGCAAGGACACACAAGCCTAGGTCACAGCTGGCATTTCTTGCCATTCACAACCAGCTACATCTTCGCTCTCCAATATTTGTTTTTGTCCACCTTCTGGTGTTTGCAATTCTGGTTTTAAGTCTTAAATCCTACAATCAGCTTCATAGTCCATAGTAGCTTGTGCAAGGACTTCGTTACTTTCTACATCCTGCTGGGTTTGGGACAGGGAGTTGTTTTCTTTGTTAACCAGGATAAATCACTAAATATTATTTCCTCTAATATAGTAAATCAAAATAGTAAAGAAATTAAAACAAATGCAATTTTTTTAAAGACAGTTAAAAATAAATATGCACGACCTGATCTACCTATAATTAAAGGACGACATCTTACTCAGGAGGATTGTTCCATCTCTGGAACTTTTTGTCTCAAATCAACAGTATTATCCTGACCTTCAGGCATATTATACATTTCCCCATACAATTAAAATTACTTTATTCCTACCATCTCAAGCAGATGCACCATTTCAAGAGAAAACTGTTTAGCAAACTGGCTGATGGATCAAGTCAATACCTCACAGTAAACAGACACAGCAACATTCTTGATGTTTTGGAAAGTGACATATTGGCCATGTCTTAAATCCTGGAGATACATTTCCTATCAGTATTACCAGTGGATTACCATGACAGCACTGCAGCGGCCCAGTGAAAATGTACTATTGTAAGTACAGGTAGCACAAAATCAGTCAGAAAAGAAGGAAACACGCATCTCAGACACACCATATATCTTCCTGTCTTAAAAAGCCTTTGCTCCTACTACAGCGCCCTTGGCCATATAATGGGGTTTCCAGAAGCAGGCCACACCGAGCAGCTGTGTGACTGAGAGCTGAAAGGATAGACCACTATCCACATGCTCCCAGAGCTGCGCTGGCTTTGCCTCAGCTCAGCTGCAGCCATGGCTCTGTGGGAGACCCTACACATCCCCTCCTCATTTGTCATTCTAACTCCACCCTCAAATTTTCTTCATTCTACTTTTATTTTGCTCACAATGTGGTGTTTTGTGATAAGCTCTCTAGACCCTTGGTAATTGAAGGGTTTAGTTAATGGCACAGAGCGTGCATTAATGGCACACATACAGTGTGACTGGTCACTCCCACCTCCCTTTTCTCTACCCAGATGGCACAAACCACCAGGATTACTGACCCAAGGTTTATAACAGAAGTTTCCCCACATGATTCTCTGGTTGTTTCAAATGGCTACACAGACAAACTACACTAAACTAAGAAACCACCATCCCCTTCTGCGCAGAACATAAAGGCAAGTTCAAATGAAAACAGGAAAAATCCCTGAAACACATATGGCACCCTCTGCTAAGATGTGGTTTCAGTCATATGAGAACTTCTGTATTTCATGCATTTCTAGACACTCATGAGATTTTATTTCCTATATATTTACAGTTATACCTCCTCCATCGCAAGGAAAGGGACAGGCCAAAGGCAACGCAAAACATTAATCTCGCAAAGAACAGCAGGTCGTTAATATGCATGCAGGCCACGCCCATTGCTCCACCCCCCAGAACGCCGCCGGGCTTCGGGCACTTTTCTGCTTCTCCCCTCAGACTCACTGAGCACGGGGAAGCAAAGGGAACGGTTTCTGAGCCCGCTCTGACTCAGGAGACCCCCCCCGAGAATCTGTTGGCTTTTCGGGGCCGCTGTGACTGTGCTCCAACAGCCCAAATCCCATGCCGCGGCTCCCCCACCCCAACGCGCATGCCCACGGCGTCCTGGCAGGGCATCTCAGGCCACCGGGGCTGCTGCGGGGCTGGGGCTACCACGGGGCCGAGCTGCCTGCCGCGGAGCCGGGGGCTGCAAAGGAGCCGGGGCCTGCAAAGGAGCTGGGGGCTGCCGCGAGGCGGGGAGCTGCCACGGAGCCAAAGGCTGCCGTGGGGCTAGGCTGCTGCAGGGCCAGGGCTGCTGCCGGCTCGCCGGGGTTACCGCGGGGCTCTAAACGCCAGGCTGAGTTCGAGAAACTGCGCGCCATCCCTGCATGCCCTCCCCGGGGGGTGGACCCATCCCGCCCCACAGGGAGAGCCAGCACCGCATGCGTGCTCTGAGGAACCTTGCAGACCCCAGGAGTCGGACTGCGAAAAAATTGCTTCGCAAATGGGCGAGGTCATGAAGGAGAAGTTGCGGTACAGGGAGGATTCACTGTAATCCATTTGTAAAGCAGTTCAGACAGTCAGGACAAGCGATATAGCCTTTTATTTACACACAGTTTTGATAACTAAAACTTCAAAACCTACTGTATCCTAAGAAAAATCAAGGAGTAGGTTATTTAAAAGACTAAGTTTTTAAATACATATTTCTGTATATTTTTAAAAGCATACACTTGTATAAAATCTCAGATTTTGTATCTCTAGTAAGGACAGAAGAATTTTGATGTTTTTAATATACCCAGACCTTACAAAAAAATTAACATTTTAAAGTAGGAATAAATACATTCGTTTTAGATACTATTATTAGTTCTTTTAAGAACTAGAATGTAAATAATATATTTGTTTTGCAGTGTCAGGTCAGTTTCCTGATAAAGGATATTTTCTTCTGTTTTGAGGGAGATGAAAACGTTATACTCTAGGCAGATTCCTCTTAACCTCATTTTAAGCAAGACAGAAAGCTGCATTGTGAACAGCAGATCCCAAACTTTCACAAGCTAAATAACATTTTCTTGTCAAAGGAATTCACCAGATATATTGACAGTCTTCTATCCTACAATATGAAGGATATTTAGGANCCCCGAGAATCTGTTGGCTTTTCGGGGCCGCTGTGACTGTGCTCCAACAGCCCAAATCCCATGCCGCGGCTCCCCCACCCCAACGCGCATGCCCACGGCGTCCTGGCAGGGCATCTCAGGCCACCGGGGCTGCTGCGGGGCTGGGGCTACCACGGGGCCGAGCTGCCTGCCGCGGAGCCGGGGGCTGCAAAGGAGCCGGGGCCTGCAAAGGAGCTGGGGGCTGCCGCGAGGCGGGGAGCTGCCACGGAGCCAAAGGCTGCCGTGGGGCTAGGCTGCTGCTGGGCCAGGGCTGCTGCCGGCTCGCCGGGG
>WEKX01017403.1:30525-48788 GCA_013390025.1 Pitta sordida | reverse complement strand
TAACATTTTCTTGTCAAAGGAATTCACCAGATATATTGACAGTCTTCTATCCTACAATATGAAGGATATTTAGGAACAGGCTCTGGTATTGATATTGTTGTAATAAGAACATGGTGCTCATTCAGTGATACTGTATATAAAAGTAGCATTTTAATACAGTTAAGTCAATGTTCTTTAAGTTGTCTCAGGTTGGCATGATATAGTATGATATGTGTGGTAAATGCATCTTAGTATTTTATTTTTATTTTTATGGGTTTTTTTGTATTTCATATTGTTGTTTTAAAACAGCACTGTCTGCAGCACTTTTTCCCCCCCCAGAGAAGATGGTAAACTCCTGGAAGGAATCTGAGGCATTCGGCCCGGAAGCAAGAGGAATTCCGGGGGCGGCTCAGGAGATCGAGAGGTCTTTGGCTTCTTCATCTTCTGCTTTTTTCCTTCGCAGTTTTTTTTTTTTTCCTTTGGAGCTCTGAGGAACTGTGTTTGTCTTCCCAAACTGAGCCAGAAGAGCTTGACTGACTGGATTGGTGGATAACCGGCTTTCCCCCTCCCCCTCTCCCCCGGGAGGGGAACAGAGACTCAGAAGTACCGGACTGCTGGACTACTGATGTTTTAGCAGCACCAGGTTTTCCCTCCCCTGCTATTCCTTGGCTCGCTGGAGGAGGATTGTTTCTTTTTTTTTGTTCTAATCTGTGTAGCTCAGTTAATAAATTTTTATTTTTCTTTCCCTCACTTCCCTTTGAGGAGGAGGATCAATTTAATTGGAATTGGTGGGAGGGTAGAAAAATCTCACTCTAAACCACAACAATATCCTAAATAGCTCCATTTTCAATACCAAAAGACATTTCTGTTTTAACGTCAATAACTTGTATGTTCTAAGTGTACCTCAACTAAAATATTTGACTAAACTAAAACACTGCTAAACAAAATGTATTCCTTTTATCCAGGTTTTTCCACCAAAGTTGTTTTTTTTTTTATTAAAAGACTTTGATTCTTTGTGCAAAGCACCTTGAAAAAGGTAAACTTAAACATTTTTTCCCTCTAAATTGTTGTGGGGTTTTTGTGGTTTGGGGTTTGGTTTTTGAGGGGTTTTGTTTGTTTGTTGTTGGGTTTTTAATATATGCATAGATGCCTTTTGTAACTTGCTTTCCTATTTGGGTTATGACATCAGACACAAATCTAAAAAAGAAAGTGGAAATATGATCTGCTATAAAAATTCACAATGGAAAACACATTTTATGTGATACAAGAGGAATAGCTCTTGCTAAAAAGCTTCTCAAATATTTTTGTAATTTTTACTATAAATTATATGTTTCTTCAGGGCAAAGAAAGACATACAATCGTCTGTAACATAACATTTTTTCATAGTACAGTAAATACAATAATCTACACAGAAGGCACTCTATAAATCTCACATCATGGTCCTCTCAGCTATCATCTGAGCTGAACGACTGAAAAGTAACCTTGCAACTTTTTTTCAGATTATATGATAAAGATTTGATAAGTGATGACACACCTTGAACTGATTAAGAAATCAGTTACTCACTGGTTTTCCATTAAAAGAATTGATCTATAAACCCCCGAAAGAGACACAAATATATTCATTCAAGAATGAATAGATATTATTTATTAGTAAAGCTGAAATTATTCCCTCTATGATTGCAAAGAGAGAGAATAATTATTTAATAGTTTTTCTTTTTGAGAAAGATCAAGGTTTTATCCATGGTTGCCAACTACAGACAATACTACAAGAAGCACTTACATGCTTACCACCAGTAAGCAAACTAAGTAGCACAACTCGTCATCATTATATAAGAAATGATTCCTCTAATGTGAGAAACACATTAAGAGTTTTCTTGTATTCGTGGTAATTTTTTTTTACTGATTTAAAAGGACCATACAAAAAAAAAAAAGCAGAAAAGTTGAATACAAGTGTTTCAGAGAGGACGTGTATTCACTGCTGCTATGGAAGTAATGCCTTTCTTTGTAATGATATGGCTGTACAGCTCTGACATTTGCCTGACCACACATATATCATTATATCTATTCTGTGTCATGACCTAAAAATCCAAAACCATAACGTAATATTTTATAAAATCACAAGTAATAGTTTTGAGATCTTACTCTTTCAGAATAAAAAGAAGTTTCATTTCCCAGAAAAATCAAGTAGGAAATGCACCATCCCAATTTCTTAGCAATACAATCAATGTGAATGTTTCTTACTTCACTCCCCCTCCCATTTCCCATAGTCCAGCTTTTTACAGTAATTCTTTGCACAATGGAGAAACATCATAAAACACCATATCATCTGCTCAGATATTCAGAATTCCCATGGCCATCTGCCTGGATGTCTAAAATGCCACTGAGATGGGTCATGCCCCACAGCAGACACATCCAACAGAAAGCATTTACCAAAAGGCTCACATGCAGAAGTAGGGAAGACAGAATCATCACAGTGTGATCAATCTGCAATTCTGCAATATAAATAAATTTTCCTTCATAAAATTTTGAGCTTTGTCTTCATTGTTCTTGACGCTGTAAATTTACAGATAAATTCAAATGTGGCATTTAGGTTGAAAATTATAGCTCTGTTGTAAAACTAGTTTTAAGGCTAGAAAAAATCCAGTAAATTCAGTAGCCCTCTCTGACTCCTACAGGTTCAGAAGGCTTTTTTTTTTTTTTTAAATTCCCTGAAAGATCTGATTTGCTTCATATTTAGCTCTTGGCAAGACCAAATCTTCTACAGTCAACAAAAAATGTAAGAATTTTAGTGATGCACTGTTTTCTGGATCATACTTATTTCTACTACTGAAGTTACTTATTTCTCTTTGTTTTAAACAAAATGGATGCCAATAAAATGGTCTCACATGCAATCATGTAAGAATTGTTTTGTGTCTGTTTGATTTTTTTGCAGTACTAATTCCCAAACAGTGTTGACAAGGTTCAGTTTGAGCTTCTAGAAGATCAGAGAAGACTGGACGAGGAGCTTACTGACATGGTCTAGCTGGGGGGTGTAGGGCTGGATGACACTGGGCCCCTTCCGGCTCGGAGTGGCCTGCTAGACTGTGAGGGATCTAGGTTGGTGTTATGCTCTGGGATGTGCTCTCGGTCTCTGTACGGGTGTTAGGTGGTGAGTTGGACTAGATGATCCTTGTGGGTCCCTTCCAACTCATAATATTCTGTGATTCTGTGATTCTGTGATCTTTGTGAATACATTGACTCCACCTAGCATAAGGTTGTTGGCAGTGGGGACTTTGTTTTTTATTGACAGTAGATTATTCATTACCAAACAATTATTTCTTTGAACATAATTCAAAACAGTACACAAGCCATCCAAAGAGGTTGTCCTCTCCCAGGTAAATTGTAAGTGGGTGCAACATGAAGACAGTACCTGTACCACTACTAATACATAAATTATTTATACATTATTTATACACGCACAGACACATTTCCTAAAACCAGTAGTGTTTTACAGTGATTGTATCTGCATTATTGTGTGGAATATTAAATAATTTTTTTAAAACCTGCAATGTCTTATATGGGGGAGGAGCCTGTATGTGTAAAGCCCATTTTCCTGAGTTTGTTGGATGGTGCAACATACATATAACTTCCTCTAAAAGAAAACTTAACAGATGTCTTCAGACTTCAGAGTTTTTTCCTAAGAATCACTTTCAAGGTTTGCATTCTTACAGCAGAGTTGATGAAAATATGATAGCTTTTCATGACTCCTCCTCTGCTGCTGGGCAGACACATTAAAAAGACATAGCTGTCTATCTCAATGTACACATGCCATAGTAAAATGTGTGTTATTTACTGATAAAAACCACATGACAGCAGTTTAAAAACAGGATTTATTCTGTCAGTCAAATTAGGGAGGTAGAATATCCTCTATGCCAAGTGATTACTGTCTGGGTCTAACTGTGGCAAACTGCCAGAACAATTATAATGGTAGAGAAGAGAAAATATGAAGACAGATTGACTCAATTCTAAGCAGAAGCATCACTAAAAAAGAAACCCAGGGACACTTTAATGCAACATCCAATTACTTAAAAGTGCATCTTCAGCATACACTGCAGTTTTTGTTTACATATATGGTTTCTATCTACACAAAGTATTAAAAGGGAAATCAGCAGAGTTGGACAAATCAGATATAAATAAACTTCACATTAATATAACCTGTACATTGATGCTTCTGAGATGTAAATTTCTGAATGTCAGTTTTTACAGAAAAAGCCTAGAAATATCATGGGAAAACATTCTCAGAAGATATTCAACACAATTTCATATGTGATCACATTAATATACATAGTACCATTTTCCTCTTTGATCTGTAATTGATTTCAAGGGTAGGAAAGGGGGGAGGAAGGCTAATTTGCTCTTCACACCCTAGGTTTTCCTCTGGCATTCTTTATTTTATGTAGAGTTTACCTTTCTTAATACTGGAAGAAATCAGTTAGTAGTGGAGCTGGTAGTTTAAAGCCACCTAAAACTTATCTGTCATGTAAGCTTTCTTATCAGAAGGGTCTTTTTTTTTTTTTTTAAGGCAGGTAAATGGGTTCTGCAAGCCTTTTCTTACTATTATTTTTATTAATAATGGAATTCATCCTCTCAATCGCACATTGTTATTTCAAGTCTCTAAAACTGATGTGGGAAACAAGAGTTTCCAAGAAGAAGACCAAAAGTTTAGTATTCTGGAAGATAGATTTATCACCTTTGTGATCTGATCTGTCTTCAGATGAAGCTTGAAAGACATTAATTCAATTCTAATAACAGGTGTTAAGGTTAATACTGAAATGTGAAAAATTAATAGTATGAGTACCTTAGTAGTTTTGAATCATTAGGGAGAATTGTTCATCTTTCAGATGTTCTAAGAGAACAGATATTTAAAATGCGTAATATTGCTACAAGAATTTCAAAATAAGCACAGAAGAATCTAATGCTAAGCACTCAGCATGTACTCAATTTGCCTTTTAACATACCATTATGAAAAAATAGTTATCATTCACAAGTCTATCTTAACATGCAAACTATTCAAAAGAAAATTACAATATTATACAATAGATATAACTGTTTAACTGATGGCTTCAAATCAGGAATCATCATACCCTGAAGTACTCTTGGTTAGGGGGCCATTTAGTATTGCATAAGAAACTGGATGCAAAACACCATTCAGTTAACTGTAGCTCTGAGCAACTGCTCTGTTTCAATCCAGTCTGACAATGTGTGGAAATTACATTTTTATCTTAAACAACGCAGGTGAATACAACACCCTCTACTTCCACTTTATAACTGTAGTAGATAAAATAAAAAAGATCAATGTTAGGATGTTATAATTGGTTTTGGTGTCATTCACAGAATATTCCGAGTTGGAAGGGACCCACAAGGATCATTGAATCCAACTCCTAAGTGAATGGCCCATACAGGAATCGAATCCATAACCCTGGTGCCATGAACACCATGTTTTATCTATCTGAGCTAATCTCAGGGTGATGTCATTATCAATTTTTTTAAAATTTTATATAACCTAACTGCCTATCCCATCATCCCATTAGCTACACCATGTCAATGAGTTCCTCATCCAGTCTTTTCGTAAACACCTCCAGGAATGCAGACTCCACCATCTCCCTGGGCAGACCATTCCAATGAGNCCTAATGTCCAGTCTAAATCTCCCCTGACGCAGTTTAAGACTGTGTCCTCTTGTTCTATCACTGGTAGCCAGTGGACCTTCTCAAGCAGCTCAACATCCTTCTTAAACTGGGGAGCCCAGAACTGGACACAGTACTCAAGATGTGGTCTGACTACACTGTTCCTGACAAGGCCAGGATGCCATTGGCCCATATTAATTGGCCCATATTATGCTGGCTCATATTAAGTTTCCTGTCAATCATTACTCCTAAGTCCCTCTCCATTTCACCACTCTCCAGCCACTCATTCCCCCGTCGATAGCGATGCATGGGGTTGTTATGTCCAAAGTGAAGAACCCGGCATTTAGACTTGTTAAATCTCATATTGTTAGAATCTGCCCATTTCTCTAGCCTATCAAGGCCCCTCTGAAGGGCCCTCCTACCCTCTGGCAGCTCAACATTTGCCCCCAACTTGGTATCATCTGCAAACTTGCTGATGATGGACTCAATTCCTTCGTCCATATTGTCAATAAAGATGTTGAACAGTGCCGGGCCTAACATTGATCCCTGTAGGACTACACTAGTGACTGGCTGCTAGCTGGATATGGCACCTGTTGGCTCATATTAAGTTTTCTGTCAATCATTACTCCCAAATCCCTCTCCATTTCACCACTCTCCAGCCACTTGTCCCCCAGCCGATAGCAATGCATAGGATTGTTATGTCCAAAGTGAAGAACCGGGCACTTGGACTTGTTAAATCTCTTACCATTAGAATCTGCCCATTTCTCTATCTTGTCAAGTTCCCTCTGGAGGGCCCTTCTACCCTGGCAGTTCAACATTTGCTCCCAACTTGGTATCACCTGCAAACTTGCTAATGGTGGACTCGATTCCCCCACCCATATCATCAATTAAGGTATTAAGCAGTGCCGGGCCTAACACTGATTCCTGACTGAATTCCTGATACTGAAAAAAGATTAAGAGAATGAGCTGTGCAAATAATTGAAAATGAGAAATAATCTCCATTCTAATTAGACAACAAAACTGCATCTATGGACTGGCTTTCTTATATCCATGAACATGCTAAACTTGACCCAACTGCCTTATAAGTGGAGACTAGAACTAAGATATACATACACACACACATATATATACAAAAAAGTGTTTTTCTGTTCAGGACAATTAACCACTGAAATAATTTACCCAGGTACATAAGCGATACTTCACAATTTGAAGCTCAGACATCCTTCTTGAAAAGATGCTATAGTCTAGACAGAAACTTTGGGCATAAACCAGAAACTAGTAAAGCAGCATCCTTTGACCTCTGCCTAATGATGACTTTTAATGGTCTTATGCTGGTATAAAAATTTGTACATTTTAAATGATTCTCCATGTTACCATTTCTTCATTCTAATGCATCTCAGGGTCCAGAGTGAGTACTCTTCTCTTACGACTCTTCTCTTATCACTTATCATTAAGTCCTTTCTCTCTAAAGGAATTTCATTTCCCTTTTTCAGGAAAAATTCAAGATGTATTTCTCACAGTATGTAACTTAAGCTGATCCAGTAATTAAGTCAGAAGAGCAGCTTCTAAAACCACTCATGCTTAAAAAAGATGTCTCACACTTTAGGTCAATAGTGGAACATGTATTTGCAGAAGCTGAGGACAGCCATCTGCTGTGGGAATGAACAATCACCTGAAGTATTTGACCAAGTCTACAGCTCCTGCCCCTCTGAGCCATGAGCACTCTAGCATTGAGGGTTTGTATTCTGACCACAGAACATAGAAATTAAAGACAGCAGGACACAGGCGATAGATAGCCGGCTCTAAACACAGTCACAGAATCTGTTTGCACTTTGTTCATAGACTGAAAAATCTATATTTTCTATATTACTGGTCTGACTCCCTTGGTTCTGCCTCTACCTAAACTACTTGGAGAGTACACCCAGGCGTAGTGCTGCAATATGCATCCCAGTGGATGATTAGACCAGCTGAGCCCTTCCTGAACCTATAGATGAGCTGTTCCCGCAACACTAACGATACCTAGTTGAACACGCACACAGGAAATGCTCTATTTAAGGTTGCATGCATGTTTTTAGCTGCATCTGCTTATGTATCAGATTTACAGGCTAGATAATCTCCTTAATTATAAGATCACACCATGGTTCGAATATCATTCGAATTACTTACGGTAATTCTAATGTTGCATCCCTACATTCCCGAAATTTAATTTATTTGGAACTATGATTTATATGACAGTTTTATCAAGTCTCATACACTATAGTAAACAGTTCAGTCTTCCGTGAGACCAAACACAAAAAGAAATTATTTAAGAAACAGCACAGTTTTCTAACACAAGAACTCAAATTGTACTTAATACAATAATTCAAATATCTAGACATCTGCTGTAATACTACTTCAGATTTCTTCTACAGCACTGAGTTGCTCACTGATTAATTTCAGTCATCAGTTAGCCTTTACAAACCATATCACTATCTGAAATTAAATGCATTGCTATGGATACTAGGCAGATTTCTGTTTAATTGAAACAATTAATGTAATTGTCAAGTACTAATAATTACTGAAGCACTGACTTGGTGGGACATTTTTCCCTGTTCCAGTAATTGCATTTTTATCCAATACATTTGTGTAATTCAGGGCAAAAGTGGCATATGTGTGTCTTTTTCTTCATATATGAGTTCCACAATGAAATAATAAATACTCTCCCTGTTCTGATAACTCTCACCTTCAGTACTACTTTCATAATAATCCTTGATCAAAAGACCTCAGGGTATAACCACAGCTTACAGCAGGTGAAAGAGCAAGTCAGTAGCCCTACAAAGAAACTTGCTTTGAATACCAGATACAGAAATGGCAATTGTATTAGTAGCATAATACAGTCACATGAATTTTGGAAGCATAATAGCATCCCATGAATTATAGAACATAAAAATATTAAAGACTACATCTCATTTATTTGTAACTACTCAGTTTTTCATTTACTTCAGGGGGTTAGAGATATTTTTCTCCCTGAAATTAAAGACAGAAGGACATATCATGAACAGAGTTCCTTTTCAGACGATATTATTATCCCACCTGCTCACTGATAACCTGTCCATGAGCAGCAATTCATTTTCCCTAGTCCTGGCCACTACTCCTCTATGATGCTCCCATTTGTCTTTCAGTCAGTTGAATTGGTCTCTAACTACTTGGCAATTGACCCCAACAATACAGAATCACCAACTCAGAGAATTACGTTTGAATGTGATCTCCAGAGGTTATGCAGAAAACCCCCCACCTCAAAGTAGGGCTAACTTCTGTGCAGGTAGCTTGAGGCTTTATCCATAGATGGAGATTCCACAACCACAACCTATTGGAGCAACCCAATCAAAATCCTTCCCATCCACACTGGAGATTTTTGCCCTCTGTATGTAACAGAATTGGTTTCTGTGTTCTCACATAGCATAAGGTGTCTCAGCAAATGAACTATTCCTTTCTTTGTGTGCACCGTAAAAATAATTGTTCTCGGTCTGATCCCTGGTGTTCCACCCATCAGAGGGGACATCCTGACTGTCCCATCTGATCTCCCATTTAACAGCTGACTGTTAGATCATTTCACTACTCATTTCAGTCGAAACTAAACAGTTTAGGAAAAAACCTCCTTATGCAACTCCATACCATGGACATTTTTTTTTACTTCATTCTTTCCCCCAGCTCCTTCAACATAAAAAATGAGCACAGTTTCCCTTCCCTCTGGTTTCCTATTAATTCTCTTAAATAGATTTTTTTCTTCATATAGTTTCCAAAGTTTTAGTATTTTCATAGGTTATACAGCGCTTAATCACACAGCCAGTCACAGAATCACAGAATCTGCCAAGCTGAAAGGAACCCATAAGGATCATCGAGTCCAGCTCCAGACCTTTCAACTTGATTTCCAGAGAAAAATATATTTGGGTAATTGTATTGCATTGGGCTGGGATACAGTTAACCTTTTTCACAGTAGTTGCAAAGGGGTTCTGGTTCAGATTTCCTCTGGAAACTGTGTAGATAACACAGAGATATTTTTGTTATTATTGAGCAGGGCTTACACAGAGTCAAGGCCTTTCCTGCCTCTCAAACCATTCCACCAGCAAGTGGGCTGGGGGTACACGAGGAGCTGTGCAGAGAGGGGACACAGCCAGAACACCTGACCCCAACTAACCCAATGACACCAGATTCCAGACCATATAGCATCATGCTCAGCATCTAGAGCTGAGGGAAGAAAGAGAAAGGGCTCGGAGTGATGCAGTTTGTCTTCCCAAGTGACCATTATATCTGATGGAGCCTGGTTTTACTAGGGATGGTTGAACATCTGCTTGTCCATGAGAAGCAGTGAATTAAGTCCTTGTTTTGTTTTGCTTCTGTTCACGGTTTTTGTTTTACCTGCTGAAAGGTCTCAACATACAATGTTTCTTACATATACTCTTCTGATTGTCTCTTCCATTCCACTGTGGAAGGGGAGGGAATGAGAAACTGTGTGGATTTAGTTGTCCTCTGGGGTTAAAACACAACAGTAATACATATAAATTTCTACCAGCGGATGTTTAACTATGTCACCTAGAAGATCTACAGAAGCATGTTACTAGACTAATGCCTTAGCAGATGAACAAATAAATTAACATCCTTTACAATTACATCCCATCACTCAGAGCTATGATTTACTTCAGTTCCAGGACCAGCTGCTCTTCCTTGTGCACTAGCTTGTAATTTGGATGTTTACATTCTAGTGACCCTTCTTGAGGCAAAAATGCACCTTCTATTTTACCAGCTGTTTACCAAAATGATGGTCTACTTTTCAAGCTGTGCAGTGACCCAAAATTTTGCTGAAGTTCCAGTTTTTATAAGAGAAACATAAGCTTACCAGTACTGAAAAATTACTGTTTGCAGGACTGCCATCATTTGACTGAAGTGCCAAGCTGTCCTCAATACATACAGATTCACAGACATGCTGGTCATGGGACTAAGCAAGTTATTTGGGGCACTGCGAGAAAATCTTAAGGACGCAAACTCACTATAGGAGGCATGCCACTCCAAAGAATACATATTAAGACACACAATACCTCACTTTTTAAAAAGATGTGAGCATTTGCCAGGTAATACAAGTTGAATGCATTAAAATTATTCTGAAGTAATATTCCCATAAAGCCAAGTCTCTAGGGATTCATTTGGAAAAATGTGTTATAGGTATAATGAGTGCATATTATGTGAATTTTTCCACTTAATGATATCTAACTCTTCCTTTAGTGCCAAAATTAACCTTCTAACTAACTTTCAGAATAAAAAATAGTACTTGCCTCCTTTTTAAAAAAAGTTATTTCTAAGAAACAAAAATAAAAAATACCTTCTTTAAAAAACAAAAATTAACTACCAGTGGTATTGACTACTCCTGTCTTCTTCATAAAGGTGTGTTTGGGTATTGTCATAAAGAGAAACATTGAGGGCAGTACAAACATTCCAGAAAATTAAACACAGGAAGATAAATTCTACCAAAATCAATGTATCTGTATGTTTTTCTATCAAGTAAGATCATGCCTCAGCAGCATGAAATCCTTGTGTACCAAGAAAGCAGAAATGACTCTACATTGTTAGAAAGTCTGAATGGAGAAGTATGAAGGACTGCATAAAAGACCTCAGTGCACTACTTGGTGTCATTTCCACATGCCATCATCCAGTATTTGAAATAACTCTTGGTTCAACTACTTCCCTCTCCCATTTACCAGGTTACACGCAGTAAAAGGGCTTTCTATTTGAATTCCAGCTGCAGTAATTGAACTAATTCATCAGTCTTAAGAAGTAAATACATAGCTTTGTCCTCCAATCTCCTTCCTCTCAAACCCATCAACCATACTAATATAAGTGAATATAGCTCAGTGATTATGGAACTGTGAACATATTTTTTTCTCACTGTATAACTGACATGTTTTCCTTTCTATTTAGTAGGTTTGTTGGGGGCGGGGGGCAGGGAGGATGTTCCTGATGTGGTTTTGTTCTTTTTTAATTTATATCGTCTACATCATTTTACAGTTACTAATGACTACAGAACAAGGTCTGGACTTCACAAAGCACAAGCTTCCTTGCCAGCTTCAACAATTATTTCACAGAATGATATGTTTTGTCACTCCAAATAACTCTATTTTTTGCCTCCCTCGCTACAGGCAAACCGTCGTTCAGCATTATCCCTCACTTCATGTGTCATGATCTATTAACTCTGTGAAAAAATCCATTATTTAAGTCAAAACATGCATCCATTATGTAAACAATCCTCTTAAATTAGGAAACTGTAAGACCCTCAGATCATTACCGTTTGCTACTTCACTGTCTGATCGAGTAGGGAGCATTTATTTTCACAGATTTTCAGGAGAATGGTTTTCACCTTCCTTTATTTGTCACACTGATCATCTCTCCATTCTGAAACTTTAGGGGACCAGTTTGTTTCCCTTTATGTGAATGGAGCGAAATTCTTATAGATTCACCTTTTTTGTTTGCTTACTAGAAACAAGTGATTCTTTCCTGCATATGGAGTTCTGTTTTCCAGTTGCATCTTCAAGTTGATGAAAAAAATAAAAGAAAGAAGCCTACATCAATTGCATGAAAGAAGCTTTAGGAGCTTTATTTTAGGAGAATGGAGCCGCTGATTATTGTATACAGAGAAATCTATTTAGCTTCTTTAACTTTTCCTGAACTCCAGCAGTTCACACAAAGTTTTTACACTCTACGTGTAGACTTTATCAGGGGAGATGATGCAAAGATGTTCTACCACTGCTCTATGATTAGACGATTTAGATATTTTTTGCAATGTTCAAGAATAGAGCTGATCTGAGGCTACAGATTTAATATACTGACAGATGACTTAAAATAAAAAATAGCTCTTTTTTTCTTGAAGATTTTATAAATCATGATACAAATAACAAAACCAGTATTGGCCATTGCTCAAATGTGGGTTTAGTTTGATTTCTAAGGTAAACAAATTAAAAACTTCTTACATGAATGGCACATTCCAGTGCCATTCATTACAATATGAATTATTTTGGCCTGGACAGGGGGGACAGGGGTGGCCAGGCGCTCGGCGTGGCCTGCAGCTGCTGCACCCCCAAGGGAACGGGGGGGTGCTGGGTGCCGCTTGGAGCAGACCTGCGGTAGTAGAGTGGAATAGGGAGGGCTGGCACAGCGCGGGTGTGCCGCTAGGGGGACACGCTGTAGACTTCTCACTCGGAGCAGAGGGGAGGGGGTTGATTTGAATATTCAAGACTACCTAATTGAATATTCATGCGTGCCAGGTTGCACATGCGCAGTTGCGAAAGGGGCCTCCTTAATCACTGAAAAATCATGCCGCTAAGATGTGAAGCTCCAATATAGGATGCGCGAAGTGGAAGAGGGACGACTGTACTTTTTAAATTAGAAAAAGGAATCTTTGTTAAATACAAATACCTAAAGATATGCTGGATGATAAGTATTTCTAAACATCTCACATGTTACAGAATCCTTGAGTTAACAGATAGCAGAGATAGTTACAGATAGATGAAATTTTAAAGTGGTCAAAACTAAGAACCAATTTAGGCAAGAATTTAAACTGGTATTTTATTGGAATACATGTTACTTTTATGAGGCTCAGGCCTATGTTGACCTGTTTTTAGCATCTGAATTACAGGAGACAAAATACATAAAATCTTAAGAATCCTGTATATACATTATTTAATCACAGTAAAAACAAGTACTTCAAGTGCTCTGATACAACATCTGAGAAGATGATGACTGCAATAAGCACTGGATCAGGTCATGGATCAGCAATATATGTCTAATACTGTCTTCTCATAACTTGCTATTAAGTACCTACACTTACAAAGTAGAACTATGCATTTCAGTAGACTATTCTACTACTCAGATATTAAGTGCCTACTCTTAATAACTCACCAAAACTTTAATGTCTTAGCTTCAGGCTACTGCTTGACTCCAGAAAATGAATAATTAACTTTTTAGATTTTTATGTGCTCAACTCTCTCCTAGACTATTTTAATTTAAATACTTTGGTCCCACATATCTCCTTTGAAAAAGCTTATATGAGTTTTGTTTGCTTCCTTAGTGTTTTCTTCAGTTTTATTTTATTCTTTCTAAACTACCATGGAATCAATATAGTGTAATTAATATGCAGTATATCAGTTCTATATCTTCATCTGACTCCTTGTGTTCTTCATTGTCTTTATCCCTCATTTTCAAATGATGACATTTCTTCTGAGGTATAAGAATTGCACTTTTAAAATCAGGATGGAAACCACTGTATAGTTAACTCTGAAATACAACAACTTTAAAGAACGAAGGCAGTTTTAAAATAGCATCACGGAACATTACTACGTAGCATTTCACCTCAAGTAGACACTATCTTATCCAATTTCTAGAAAGTCTGCTCAAATTACTTTGCATTGAGTAAGTCCATATGGCAAAACCAGCATATTCTGATTGAGATATTTGTCACTAAAATGTAGAGCATATCTTTTAGTGGAGCTTATTGTTACTAAACTGGGAAAAAATATTAAAAGAATATATGTTCAATACTGGCAGCAATAAATGCTGAGTCAAGAAATGTGGCCTCAAATCAAATATTAATTGCCTTCAATACAGTTATTTTATGCCTTCTATAGGACAATAATACAAGAGAGAAAGATATTCTATTTGTTTTTTCAAAGCTTAGTGACATCTCATACAAAATCTGCACCTCTTTTAAGAAGAGACTGTGGGATCTAGGCCTGTTTAGTCTAGAAAAGAGATGACTGAGAAGGGACCTCATTAATGCATATAAATATCTCCAAGATGGGTGCCAAGAGGACTGTGTCAGATATTTTTCAGTGGTGTACAGAGACAGAACATCAAGACATGTACACTAAAGCACAGTAAGTTCCATCTCGACACGAGGAAGAACTTCTTTATGTTGAGGGTTGCAGAGCACTGAAACGGGATGCCCATGAAGGTTGTAGAGCCTCCCTCTCTGGAAACATTCAAACCCCCTCTTGACATGTTCCTATGTCACCTGCTCTGGGTGATCCTACCTTGGCAGGGGGTTTGGACAAGATGGTCTCCAGAGGTCCCTTCCAACCCTAACAATTCCGTGATTCTGGGAAAATGGGTACTTTCTTAGTCTGTTCTCTTCCAAGGCCAGTTCTTTTTCTTTCATGAAATCTCCTTAAAACAAAATTTGAAAAGGAATGTTATCATAAAGACGAAGTTAAAAAAATCCACTAAAAATATTTGCTTCAATTTTGCATCAGTGATGGTGTCTCCATGGCTACCATTCTGTTACTGGGAAAATACTTATGGAAAATTTAAAGACCGATGACTTACAAAATCAATTTTTCAAGCATTTGCTTCTCTTGGTGACAGTCATCCCACTTTGAATTTCTATCTACAGTTAATTGATCCAAATCACGATAAAAATGAAGAATTTTCTTTGCTTTAGGCACTTAAAAAAAAAAAAATCTCTTCCAAAGAGGCTCTCAGGTATGACCCTGACACTGTTCTGTTTGCAGAATGAACAGGGACTGTAACAAATACTGCAGGATTATTCTGAAGCATACATTGAAATGAAAATGCAGACCAATGGGAAATACAAGATCTCAGAACACTAGAAGTACTTTATGATGATATCTCAAAACAAAATTAAACACTTATCAAGGTTCAACAAAAATAATTTTTAAATGTAAAATAAAACCATGTAAATGCCAATCAACTAAACTACCTCAGCTTCATGAACTATGAGAAAAAATACCAAGCCAAGTCTTTCAAAGATAAACACATTTTCAAGCAAGAATCAGGGTAATTAAATACAGTAGAATACCACAAACAAATTTCCATTGGTGTTCCAAACTGGATGAAATAATGTACAAATTGTCATTTTGCCACACCAGGACAGTCAGCTGCTGGGCAGGAACCATATTCCTTATTTCCATATCATCTACTATTTTGAGAAGTAGCAATCTTTCATTTCATACACACTCTGCACTCAGCTTTCTACGTGAAGCAATAGCAGCGTGGCATTTACATGTTTACGGCCTTAAAACGTAACACTGCAGTGCTATGAGAAGATTTATTCACAAAATAAAGTTACATATGCCCAACATCTCATAAGGAAGAGGTTTGATATGAAAGAATTTATTAGGATGGGACAAAAGAGAATAGCATGTATTCATTATAATATAGTTACATGCTTAAATGCTGCTTCTCAAAAAGTGCAGTTTTTTTCTGCCAAGACTTATATATATAGCAACTCATACTACTTCTGTGTATGATGCACACATTAAATATCAATTTAAGAACAGATTTTAAAAGCTTTTGGAATTCAAAACTCATGTCTGATGTTCAAAGACATACGTCATCTAGGAATATAATTGGAAAAACAGAAATATTGACTATATCTTCAGTAGATTTTCCAACACAGTTCTCTATTGAGATCATAAATTATGTCAAAGCATTTTGAAAATGCTAATTAAATGTAGGTTTGCCCATTTTACTGATGCAGAAGCACAAAGAGATCAGATAAACTAGATAGAAGTGAGCATCAGAGAACAAAAAAGGTCCCAAAATTCCTGACTTTCAACCACTAAGAAATACTTTTCTCCACAGCATGCTCAAACACAAAGGATAGCAGTCTGCTATTCATAATTGCTCCAAATGTAAGTATTTAAAAATTACTTTGGCTACTTTATTTTTGAATTATAATTTTATATAAATTATATAAAAATATTATCAGGTCCCATGTAATGAAATCTTTGTTTTCCTCCTTGTCATAAAATGAAACACATTAACTTTTAAATATTTTAAATGTAAAGTGTGCTTTTAGCTTTCAGACACTAGAAATTGTTGTAAGCACAAATTAAACCTTAATTAAATTACTTTAATAGGAATTTTCTGTGTTCTGCATGCATAGTTTAGAATTGTACAATTTTATAACAAGGGTGAAGTGATCAAATGGTTTGACTTTAATAGTTACCATTACATTAAATAGATTTCTAATTACACTATGGATTCCAGAGAGAAAATTATAATTAATGAACATATGACCCAAAGTCTTTCAAATTTACTGAACTGTGGGAAGTTGGGCACATAACATGCCAAATGCAAGTGGGACAGCGAATGAGGAGGGTGAAGTGGAGCATGTTCTGAATTAATGTAAAATTTTATTTAAGCTCTTAATTCAGCCACACTATGGGTCAATAGTGAGGAACACAGCTGCAACTGAAGTCAATAGAAGCTGTCCTTTGAATGCCTGTGGCACTATATATAATGGTAGTTAGCCAAGGGCCTGTTTTTACAGACCACATCAATGTCTCACCTAATTAGATTCAGAGGATGGTGAAGTACATGCAAAAACCAAAAAACTCCAGGCAAAATTGTATGCCCAAAGGGCAGAGGAAAACAATATGAAAGAGGGTACTACCTAATTTGGATCCATTTGGATCCCCATAGGTCCATGGGACCGGATGGGATTTACCCCAGAGTGATAAGAGAGCTGGCAGATGAGCTTGCTAAACCACTCTCCATCATTTACCAGCAGTCTTGGACCACAGGTGAGGTCCCGAATGACTGGAAGATAGCAAATGTGACCCCTATACATAAGAAGGGATGGAAGGATGATCCAGGAAACTACAGACCTGTTAGCCTCACCTCAGTTCCAAGTAAAGTTATGGAACAGATAGTGCTGAGCGCTATCATGCAACACCTACAGGATTGCCAAGAGACCAAGCCCAGTCAGCACAGATTTAGGAGGGGTAGGTCTTGCTTGACCAACCTGATCTCTTTTTATGACCAAGTAACTCACCTGGTGGACGAGAGGAAGGCTGCGGACGTAGTGGATCTGGACTTCAGTAAAGCTTTTGACAGGGGTCGGTGTTGGGTCCAGTCCTGTTTAACATCTTCATTGATGATATTGATGATGGGATTGAATCCATCATGAGTAAATTTGCAGACGACACCAAGCTTGGAGCATGTGCTGACCTGTTAGAGGGTAGGAAGGCCCTGCAGAGGGATTTGGACAGATTGGAAAGATGGGCAGATTCCAATAGGATGAGTTTTAGTAAGCCTAAATGTTGGGTTGTGCACTTTGGTTATAAAAATCCCAAGCAGAGCTATAGGCTGGGGATGGAGTGCTTAGAGAGTCAGCAGATGGAAAGGGACTTGGGCGTATTAGTGGACAGCAAACTCAACATGAGCCAGCAGCATGCCCAGGCAGCCAAGAGGGCCAATGGCATCCTGGCCTGCATCAAGAATGATGTGGCCAGCAGGACAAGGGAAGTTATCTTTCCCCGGTACTCAGCACTGGTTAGGCCGCATCTTGAGTATTGTGTCCAGTTCTGGGCCCCTCAATTTAAGAAAGATGTTGAGGTGCAGGAACAAGTCGTGGCTTGAGAAAATGGAAGGAGAAGGATACTTCTGATTTTTTATTTGGGCTTATCCTTAGGGCCAAGATCACAGAATCACAGAATCACAGAATATTATGAGTTGGAAGGGACCCACAAGGATCATCTAGTCCAACTCACCACCTAACACCCGTACAGAGACCGAGAGCACATCCCAGAGCATAACACCAACCTAGATCCCTCACAGTCTAGCAGGCCACT
>WEKX01017403.1:0-30040 GCA_013390025.1 Pitta sordida | reverse complement strand
TTTTGCCATCAACCAGTCGAGTCACTGGATCATAAAAGGAGATCAAGTTAGTCAGGCAGGACCTGCCTTTCCGAAATCCATGCTGACTAGATCCAATGTCATGGTTGTTCTGCAGTTGCTGTGTAATGGCACACAAGACCATCTGTTCCATGACTTTGCATGGGACTGAGGTCAGGCTGACTGGTCTGTAGTTGTTAGGATCATCTTTCCTACCCTTCTTGTGGATGGGTGTCACATTGGCCAATTTCCAGTCTTGTGGCACAACACCAGTAAGCCAGGACTGTTGGTAAATTATGGAGAGTGGCTTGGCGAGTTCATCTGCTAGTTCTTTCATGACCCTCGGGTGGATTCCATCCGGTCCCATAGACTTATGAGGGTCCAAGCCGCTCAGCAAGTCTCTGACTACCTCCTCTTGGATTACAAGGGGGTTATCCTGCACCCCAGCTCCTTCCATGCCGGTACACAAGAGATCATATCTCACTTCAATCAGACTTAAGGACTATATGTGGGCATGAGTGATTGCCACGTTTAAATGCAGATGCTCCTCTCTGCAAGTCTTCATGCCCATGAAGAGTGTATTCTGGCCCTGATGGCCCCAGCCTTCCCTGCTGTGAGAGGGACCTGACCTGATTGACCTGATCTAGCAGCCTGAAAACGTTGACAGGCAACATCCCAAGCAGGCATCTTCATTCTTTGCAAATCCGTATGTGTTTAGCTGCTCAAGAATGGCAACACCCCCTGACACAGCGGATGGCCCACCTCTTCACTGTGTTTTTTTGACCACCGTCTACCACCCTACCTCTTGGACAGCACAAGTTTAATGAACAAGCTGCAGCAGCGATTGTGGACAGGCATAAAGAACAGGACAGGCTCATCTGGCACAGGAGGTACAAAGGTTTGTGCCATATCTAGCATGCCAGTGAACACCACAGAGGGCACAGAGGAGCACACTATGCTTCAGAGATTTCAATGGAACAGACACAAAGCAGTGCTTGGTCCAAATAACAAAGACTTTATAAAGCTGTCAGACTTGTCAGCTCTACCAGAAAGCCTCACTTATATGCTTTATTAAAATTTGTGGGACAAAATGCATGAGCATCTCTTTTATCCTCCCAATTCTGCTGGCTTTTTAAGTCAGAGTCTAGTTAACTATTCTCCATGTTAGAGCACTGACTGCTGTTTTCTTTCTTTTCAACATAACAAGGTGTTTTTCAGTTCATGCATAATTCACAATGATGCAACAATGACAAAACTCTAAGAAAAAACCCCAAACAAAATAAAAATGTTGTCTTTTATTTAAAATTTAGTCACGATGGCACAGATTTTATTCTCAATGCAATTCCAAATCACAGGCTGCAATGTTAGAAAGCTCACGTATTTTCAACAGAAGTGCTGCAGTTTACTTATCTTTCATTAAATTTTTGTCTGTCAGGTAAGTATGTTAGGTAGAGTTTTCATCTCAGCACCGTTTCATCAACTCTAGATTAAGATTTCTTTACCAAAGCAACATGAAGCAACTCTTCAATGTAAAGAAAATTGACTCTGTGAAGACTATCTGGACTAAAAACTAAAGAGATATTATACGTTTGAACTACAAGATATCCAGCATAGTTCTCTATTTTCCAACTACTTTGAGAAAGCAAACTGAATCTGTATTTCAGATTATATACTATTTCATATGACACAAACTGCTCTAGTTGATTAACATTAATGCTCATCTTGAGTACTGTGTGCAGTTCTGGGCTCCCCAGTTCAAGAGGGATGTTGAGCTGCTTGAGAGGGTCCAGAGAAGGGCAACGAGGATGGTGAATGGACTGGAGGGTAGGCCCTATGAGGAGCGCCTACAGGAACTGGGACTGTTCAGCCTGGAAAAGAGGAGGCTCAGAGGTGACCTCATTGCTGTGTACAACTACCTGCGGGGAGGTTGCAGCCAGATGGGTGTGGACCTCTTCTTCCAGGCTGACGAAACCAGAACGAGAGGGCACGGCCTCAAGCTACGCCAGGGGAGGTTCAATCTTAACATTAGGAAGCGGTTTTTCACAGAGAGAGTAATCGCATATTGGAATGGGCTGCCCAGGGAGGTGGTGGAGTCACCATCCCTGGAGGTGTTTAAGAGAAGACTGGACGAGGAGCTTAGTGACATGGTCTAGCGGGGAGGTGTAGGGCTGGATGACGTTGGGCCCCTTCCGGCTCGGAGTGGCCTGCTAGACTGTGAGGGATCTAGGTTGGTGTTATGCTCTGCGATGTGCTCTCGGTCTCCTTACGGGTGCTAGATGGTGAGTTGGACTAGATGATCCTTGTGGGTCCCTTCCAACTCATAATATTCTGTGATTCTGTGATTCTGTGATCAAGTGAACTGTGTAACCGTATGCCTATTCTACATTATCTACCAAGCTGTGTGAGGAAAATAGGAAAGCTGGGAAGTCAATTTCTTTAAATAAACACAAGTGATGAGCAAAATCTTCAGAGATTATCAACCAAACAGGATTGTATGAACTGGAGTCTGGTATTGATCTATTCCAGTCCCACTCAAGGTGAGCGAATCTAGTGCCTACATTCACACACACACAGAGGGGCTGAGCCCAGTTACATAAATTGGATTGGAAGTGTAATGGCCATAAATCCAACCACAAGAAAATTAACATTTTGTTCTCATCTTACATCATGCACTATCTTAAATGTGTTGTTTTCTAATCAGGACCTATTTGACAATCCATACAGTTGTATATTACTAAGCATCTAAAGAGGAAGGCATTCCAGCCAGGGAGACTTATGTAAAGAGGAGACTTGGGGCAACAGACTCTCAAACAAGAATTCCCAGGAGTACATCTGTGGAAACAGATTTCTCCAATCTGACTTGAAGCACATGCTTGGGGACAATTCAATTAGCTAAAGCAAACTCCTTTATTTTGGGAATATGCAGTGGTAGTTATATAAACCAATCATAAGAATATATTCTAAAACAATGGTATGACCTAAAGATGCATTAAATTTAATTTTAAAATCACATCTATGTTAGAGGAAAATTATTACTTTCACCTACTGTGTCCTACTTACTTCTCTTCTAAAAGTTATTTTCTGTTAATAGAAAGGGAATATCACATGTAAGAGCGAGAATCAGAGCAGCATCAGATGCACTCCTTTGCACTATATTTGGAATTATGGAACAGGAGGAGGAGATGCTGCAAGTTGAACAATATGTTATTAGGTCTTTTAAAGTGTATAATGACTAAATGAAAACCCCATAGCACCTGAAGTCCTAAGATCTGAACAGTTTTATCAGTTACATGGAACTTCTTATTTTTTTTACAAAAAATATCCAATGTTACCTGCTTAGTTATAACAAAATAGTAAGCCATATTAACTGCAAAATCAATTTTGGCATATTCATAAGCTGTGAATCATGTCTAGGAGGCCAGCTGCCAATACAGGAAAAATCAATGTTCCAAGTAACATCAAGTGCATGGTGGTTTCTTTGCTCGTCTTTCATTGAATGTATCAAGACCAAAGACAGCTGGGAATCTGACAGTAAATCAAACTGTGGAGCCAGAATTTTCACTTAACATATGTAAATCCAAAACAGTCTAGAAGCTTATAAATATCTACTCAATATAGCGAATATGCATTAAAAATATTTTGTGTTTACCATATTAATTTATTTAATATTACCAAATGTTATGCTGCTGTCCTAGTAAACCGTAAATTGTTTTAACTTGACAGTCAGATGGGCTGAGTCCTAGTGTTGCAATTCCCTAGCAGGTCCCTGTAGTGGCAGCAGCCATACATGTGTGTTATGATACAGCAGCGGCCAACTCTGATCCAGAAATACGCAAAAGAAACTGGACAGCTATTGCTGAATTTCTCAAGCAAGTATTTTGTATCTATTCCAGACCAAAGGCAGCAGACAATAGGATAGCATTTTGTGACTTTATTCCAACAAGGCATCAGCCAGAGTCTGCTGACTTAAAATTAATAAACATAGTCAATAAAATATTTTTAAGTCTTTTTTATAGGCTATATCCCATTTTCTTCTTTGCTTTCTCAATATTTTACAATCAAAAATCCTTTTTATCCAGGTGAATTATAAGTTAAAGAAGTAAAACTGTGATACCCACAGTTATTACCACACTCACAATATGCTACACATTGCTGAAAGAGCCATAATTGCCCGCCAGGAAAGCTCAATTCTTTTACCCATATAGTAAATTAGATTGGAAGAGAAGCCTGGTAATTATCCAGTATGACCTCGTGTACATATATAGTCTTTTCAGAAGATATCTTACTTTTCCTCTGCCACTTCAGTGGCTTTTTAGATATGAAAAGAGGGAATACAAATCTTCCTCCTAGAAAAATAGGAAGAACTGCTGGGCCCGAAGCCACTGTTTGGAGAGCAGCTGACACCACAGTGTTAGATGGCAGAGGAAAGGTCACAAAGATACTGTTGTCTTGACTAGGCACCCTCTTTATATTAATTATCCTTCATAAAACCTTCCAGAGGCACTGTGGATCAGACACAAAGGTGTCCAGTAACTTTTATTTAGGTGAGCAACTTAGCACTCATACATTGCTTTACTTTAAATCACTATTCCAGTCCTATGTTATTATGTCTTCATTAAATATCCATGTCTAAATTTGATCTTAATTTCATCTCCATTGTTCTTCGTTCACTCACCAAGATCATCAAGCATCTAGCAAAGATTCAGATGGATCAACAGTGCAACATTAATGTTCATGAAAATTTGTTAAGTAACAAATACTTTTCCTTGTAATTCCAAGCTAATGACCTTGCCAGGCACTTTTTAAATCTCACTTCCGATTGTACTTATTATTCCTATTTCCTCAGTTATGTTTTCATTCCACCATGCAGACACAAACTTAATTAGGTGACCCACCACCCCAAAAAATTACATTTTTTTTCTCTGAAAAAGCAGGTTGAGAGAACCAGAGTCAGAAACAATTCCCTTTGTTGAAAGGAGTTATTGAATAAAGAAATAATTTCCTTCATGGAAGCAAATAAAAGTTTTTTAAAAATCTGAAAAAGTACAAGTTATTTTCTCTATATAAGCCCTAAAGTTGAAGTGTTAGCAAAAGATCTACTAGAATTGATATTCATGCTCTGAGGCACTAATATAATTTGCATTGATTGAGTCGATAAAAACCATTAATGGAATGGAATGTTCACATGACTAATCAAATCAATAAAACCAGTAATATTAATCCAGACTTGCATCAGTATCTAAAAGCCAGTATCATCATCCAAGCACAGACAGAAGTTAAAGAGCCAATAAAATGGGGGGTTTGCCAGTACTACTCCTTGTCGATTTGAACTACAATTATCTTTGTTTCCCTTTTGTGTGCTTTTTCACTATTATAGTCAAGTGAACTGAAAATCAAAAGCACAATAGCTTCTCATCAATCAATTAATATTTGTAACAATAAACTTGTTTTCTGTATACTTCACCTTGAAAGGAACTATTGAAATGAGATTATTTTATTTGTGCCAATGTACATTTTGTTTTAGTGATGTTTGCACCGAGGCTTATGTGGGATCAGTAAAATTTGGCATTTATGAACTACTTCAATCACTAATGAAAGTCAGCACTTTACAACAGGAATCAAAAGTAAGGATTACTAAACAGTAAATGTACTCATATACTCAGAGAAAACAACTACTTGCTTCGAAGGCCACTATCAAAAGCAGATTATTATCCAATTTCATATGTAAGGTGTGTAGATGAAAATTAGTCCTTATTTACAGCCAAATGATATGATCCTAGATTTGCACATATATATGCAAGAGCAAATAAATATCTGTTAGATTTTAAGACTAAACACTGACAAAATGCTAGACACGCGGCCATTTTCTGCCTGCCCCTGTTGGATGTGTGCTGGGCCGTGGGCAGGTCGCAGCAGGCCCGGGCCGCCTCCCTTTGTTGTCGAGGCCCTTCAGGTGGGTGGCAGCCAGACAGGGGCACCAACGGGCAAGGAATGAGACACTCATCCCCACCTCCCTGAGACGAGTGAGTTCTACGGTAGCCTCCACCCCTTGAACACTGCCGCAGCACCTGAATAAAAAGCATCCTTGTGCTCGCTGGGGCTTAGGGGGTGGAGAGGTTCTTTCATCAGTTCCAAGCCCCCTGCCCATTGCACCTTTCTTGACTGGTCAGAGCCCCATCCAACCTAGCCTTGAACACTTCGAGGGATGGGGCACAGTGGATATAAACTTCCACAATGGAATAAAACTTTCTAGTTAGAACAGGCAACCTTCCAACAGAAACTCTGACAGCATTACCAGAGTCCTTCCATATCTGCTGCTGCCCCGCCTCCCTCTGTCTCCCATTGGCCACCTGGGTTTATCCTTCCTGGCGAATGGCAAAGGGGTACGTTTGCCAGGCCGATCCTGGTGGATGCTCAGGAAGCGCAGTCACTGTGACCCCCTTCTCCTCTGTGCCCACAGTCGGGCTGCTCCCATGGCCGGGGCCTGGCAGAACCGAGGGGGCTGTTCATGATGTGACATTAAGTTCAGACAGCATCTGAAGGTTGCAGTATGGAAACACTCTGTACCACTGGGACACATTTGTTCAGCTTATCAGAAGTGTAATTCACTTGAGTCTCACTCATAAATGCCTCTTTGTTTCAACTAAGTATTATAATGTGACAAAGTAATGAAGATTGCAATGGCTTACGTAGAATGGAGTGCCCTAAGTCTGTATAGCTGTTCATCTTTTGACAGGACAGCAAAATATTTTCACAGAATCACATAATATTCTGAGTTGGAAGGGATCCACAAGGATCATCTAGTCTAACTCCCAAGTGAACACCCACACAGGGATCTAACCCACAACCCCAGAGCCATAGGCGCCACGCTCTGTCCACATGAGTCTCCCAATATCTAGACCATGTAATTGAGTTCCTCATCCAGCCTTTTCTTAAACACCTCCAGGGATGGTGACTCTCTTTCTTTCCTCTAGCATGTTTTAACTGGAAAGCTAAAACTCTTCTGATTCCCAGAAATTCTTAGACACTGCGTTAAATACATTCCAACTCAAAAGACTAACAAGTATTCTCTCAGGTACTTTGTGCAATCTGTATTTGTTGAATAAAAGCTTTCCAAGTTGAACAGCTCAGTCTACAGCCATAGCTTTTTATTCCCCTCCCAGTGCCCTACATGACCAAGCTAGCATGAAGTACAGGATATCGATTAGAGTGTACCATGGATTCCTTGCACCACAAGTTAAATTACTGTATATTGTATACTTTTAATTTCCCACATATAACAATAAACATGATTGATTCTTTAATTTCAGAGCATCGTTTCGGCAATTAAAAAAATAAATACCCTTTCAATGTACAGCTTGCCTTTTTCCTAAGTAAATGTCTGCAGTGTCTTAGCTCATGTGTGACAGACAAATAACTACCAACCCCTCTCCCTGTAGGCCTCATTCCATTTCCTATTGCTTTTTTTTTATTTATTTAGGCCCTGCTATTCATTTTCACACCTGACAACAAAAACCTCGGACGTGGTTGTTGTGAAGAGGATTATCTTTCAGATCAATGCTGAAATTGATTCCAAACCACGCTATTTATCAGCCTGCAGCTAAAGCACCAGGAACCAGGAAATATTTCCTCTCCTTCAAATCCATTCTCATTCTGCTGTTGGAAAAATCACAATACTATGGTCTCCATTAATACACACTACTTCTATTTCTTGTGCATGTGGAATACCAATGTTAGACAGGCTACAGTTAGTTGTGTTATCAAATTCAGTTCAGAAAGAAACAGATTAAGGAAACAACAGAGCCATTAACTTTCGCACTACTGCTGAACAGGTGATGACGCTAACTAGGAATACAGCCTTACTATGACATCTGACATTAATGACTCTCTGCATTTCACAAAAAATATACCGTGTACTTTCATTAGCATCATATAATGATACAAGAAATACAACATTAATTGTCTGTTTTCAAAGCCACAATTGGGGATTGTTGCTCGTAGACTATAAAACATAAAAAGACCTGCTGCATTGCATGATTATGTGCACAAACTCCAGAAAATTAAAACAAAGAGATTCACCAAACTCTCTAGGCATAATACAACAGTCATACAAGTATGTAAGGTGAAATCAGTTAAACTCTATCCTGCTTCTCTGATTAACAATCTTCATCATAAACAATTAGGGACAATCTGATGAATGGTGAAAGTTAATGAGAGTCTCAGTTTATTTCAGGAACTATATTAAGCCTTTATTTGTTTGAGACTGTGGTGACACTGTTAGCTCATTATGACATTACTTAAATTGTCATTTAATACTGTCTGAAAGTACAGGATAAATCCTGTGGTTAAGCTTAAACTAATGTAGTAGATAAGCTCCAAATAAATAAAAATTATAGTGCAATTTACAATACATAAAAGCACACAAAGTATATGGACACTTAAAGTAATGTCAAATCACATTAAAATATGGTGAATATAAAGATTATAATAAATAATTAAGTCAACTAAGGTTGGTCTCTTCTCACTTGGTTTCTTTTATAGGCGAAAACCTGCAGTTTCTGACTACAAGTTTCAATGCCTCTGCCAAGTGTCTTGATGGCAGGACAAGTATGTTTTGAATTCCACTAGAGATTTATGCTGAAAATTGTTAAAATAAAATTTAATTAATAAAAGCTTAATATTGAATATATTGGGCTATGTTTAAAGTAGATACTAAATTATTATTTTTCAAATTCAGACATCAAATTAAATATTCATTGCCAAAGACCTTGGAGGTACTTATAGGAGGTAGAGTTCAGGTTTTCCTGAGAGGAAATACCTTCCCCAAAGTAAAACAATAGATAATTTTGATTATACAAGATATAATTAACATTTTTGTGGCAGATGTTATCTCTGAGTTTGTTTCAATATATCTCCTAATTAATCTTTAAGGTACATGTAAGCTATTTCCATCAATTATCTGATTATCCACATGATTTGATAGCAAAGATGCCCATAAACTATTCTTAGAAAGGGTGAGTGGTAGAATGAATCCCCTAGCATCTTGCTTGAACTTCAACGCTTGTTGGAAGACGTATAACTTTGAAGATGTGTCCCTAGTAAAGCAAGATGATGTCCTCAGTTCTCCTCTGATGCTGGAGGTGAACGTTGCACCTCAAATCATTGCTGATCACTATTCCGAATTTTATAAAAAGCAACATACCTTTTCCTCAAAAAAAGACAAATCAATTACTGACACTCCTAGAAGGAATTTAATTACATGCGAAACACAAATACAGTCTGCACATGTACTTTAGGCAATCTTCTATCAAGATTGATATTGAGCTTGGAAAAACAGCAAACACTACATAATAAAACATTTTGAACTATTTAGCAATCAAATCATTTCATGGGTACGCCAAGGGAACATGAAATCTCTTACTAATACCCAACTCAGTAAATTTTTCAGCATGATCACTTTCTTCTTTTTATTATAAGTATTTATCTTAATCTTTTTAATTTTACTTACTCCAAACTTCCAAACAAAAGGTGCGAACAGTAAATCTGGAAAAACATGGCCTTCAGCTTTGAGCTTTCTACCTTCAGCTTCAGTTCCTCATGTGCACTGTTAATCTCAAAACAGAATAAAAAAGGAACCCATAATGCTCACAGAATTCTATTCTTACAGAAACACATACAAAAAATGCAATTTGGAGCATTTATTCAGAACTGCAAAGCACTCAGCAAGATGAAAGATTGCAATTGTTAATGATCAGTGTTGAATGCACAAGCACTTATTTTAAGTATTACCAATCCAACCCAAAATTCATAACAACACTCTGTGTTATTCAAGAATTACTTTGAATTTTTCATAGCAAAATGAAAAGAACAATGTTTTCTGACTTCGCAGAAATTCATTTATATATATGCAAAGAAAATCATATTTAAAGGGGTTTTGTTTCTAATAGAAGTGAAAAATTATACACTGTCTACTAATAGGGTATAAACCAAACTGAAATAATTCTTATCACACGTATACACAGAATAATCAGAAACTCATATTGAGAATTGTAGTATTTAATTTCTAAGATAACACTCTGAAAATAGCTCACAACACTCCATCAAATGACAAAAAATACCCTTATTTATGTTAAAAATGCAAAATGGGTGTTTTGTACAGATGGGTTTGCTTCAGAAACTGCATTTTAACTATTTTAACTGTGTCTTGAGCACATCAGTAAGGAGCTATCACTGAAATTAGTGGGAAAACGCTGGATAAAATGGCATTATTATTACATAGTAAATTCTTAGTAACAGAAACTCTTAGGAAATTATTCTACTTATTTCCACAGGTATGACATGGGGGAAAGCCTTTTACTTTTGGAATAATAGGCTGTTATTGGTTACTTTTTATTACATTAGGTAATTATTTTCCACTATTATTCTTGTCTCATTGGTCTGTCTACTTATTGCTAATACGAAAAAGACATTACCCAGATACATGTGATCTTACATCTATATACCACTTTTAATGAAATCCCATTAGCCAAGGAAAATTATTAAATTAAGAAATTATTGGAGACCCACAATGTCTTAGTAACTTCACAGCTTAATTTGAGTTAGGGCAGAATTATAACTCAATGCATTAGGCATGCTCCAAAGATTTCTGCTGCTCTAGTGTGGAATAGCTCATTTAAAAACTATGAAACAGGTCTAGGTATGACATAGGGTCACATATATGGTGACTCTACAGCACTCCTACATGGTGAGTACTTTGAGTAAGTCCAGGTGCAGATGTGTAAGCATGTAAAAAAATTAACTGTCAGAAAACAAGATACTAGTTCATATTTGATGTATATAATACTTAGATTTGACATACGACTTTCTCCTTTGCTCCAGGACAGGATCTAATACCAGGTCCTGGCTACTCATGGGTGGTATCGTTCAAACTTTTTATGGCCATTATTAGAAAAACGCACAGAGAGATAAGAGATCTTGGCGGTGCAATGCTATTAAGAGAAAGTGACACTCAGCCCTGTTCTTCTGTAACTTTCGTCTGGTAAAGTCTTCACAGCAAAACCTCCTCTTCTGCCTGTGTTTAGGGCCACTGATTCTGCTCCAGTTCTCTGGAAACAGAAGCATTTCCTTAAATGCTGCCCCTGCTTATATTATCCTTATATCCTTATATCCTTATCCTGCTATATTCCTAAAATGTCTTTTTTTCTAAAAAAACCCCAATATTTATAAATAAGAAAAAGCAGCAACCTGTAAACATATTCATGTTTAACCAATGAAAGTACAAAATCTGTCCTTCCCATGATGAAAAAATCTTGCCTTTTGACACTGGCCATTTTGTACAATCTTTCCCTTTTCTATTTGTTCCTCTTTTGGTTGGTTGGTTTGTTTGGTTGGCTTTTGAGTTTGGAGTGTTGGGTAGGTTATTTTTGATCCATTGGTTCTTTTTTGCACCATTACCTTTTTTTAGAACACTTTCTTACATCTTAATGTACTGCTATCTTTTCATCTATTTCTGGAAATATTTAAAAATCTGGGTTTGGGTATCTGTCATATTGCCTTTTAAAAATGGTTCTCCATATCCACATCTACAAAGACTAAGCCTTCATTCAGTCTATGGTAGGCAATTCTATTTTAAGTCGCACTTAGACCTAATTCTGAAAGAAGTTGTATTGAGCTTGTTTCTCCAATTGAGTGTCTGAGAACAGTGCTGATCACACAAAAAATTATCCAAGTACAGTATATCCCCGCTGCATTGCGACCCCGCGGATTTGCAAGGAAAATTTCTCGCAATTCTGTTTCAGGGATCTGCAAGGTTCCCCGGCCGACCCATGTGCAGTGCCTCTGCTTCACCAAGGGGCAGTGCCAGCGCTCCCTGTGGGGCGGGACGGGCNTTGCAAAGTTAAGGTTTCCTAGGCTTCAAGAATGCCGACCAGTGCCCGGGGACACCCTTTCCCTGCTGTGGAGGCAGGGCGAGCACACATGGTGGCAGCAGCCAGGTGGTGGCTACAGAAGTGGCTGGGACGGTGCCGACCCTCCAGCCGTGCCGTGCTGCCAGCCCCGGCGGGCTGGGACAACATGGGGCCAGGATGGCATGGGCCGGCCACCGGGGACAGGGAGTGTGGGAGGAGCAGCACAAGGTTTGCGCTGCCGGTGGGGCAGTGCAAGCACACATGGTCGCAGCACCTCAGCCCAGGCTGCAGCTGCGGAAGCAGCAGTGTGGTCGAAGAGACGTCTAGGGACTCTAGGGGCAGGGTCTCCCAAGGCAGACAGGGAACAGAAACACTTCCCTTTCTTCCCCTGTGCTGCGAGAGCCCATGGGAACGAGTCGAAGAGGTTCCTCAGCGCTCCTGATTGGTTGGGGGTGGAGCAATGGGTGTGGCCTGCATGCATATTAATGACCTACACATATTTGACATTTTGCGAGACCTCTGACATGACCTATTTCTCGCAAATGAGGGAGTATAACTGTATAATTCACTGCACTAAAACACTTTTCTGAGTGCAGACACTTCTTTTTCAGTGATCAAAATGAAAGATTCATTTCACCACTGCATTACTATACCTGTCTATCTGAGTCTTTCAGTTGCTTTCAATGGGGTCACACTAGAGTAAAACTGAAAAAAAGCAGTGCTTCATCAACCTTAATATATGCCCTTGACAGCTTTTTTGTTTATCACAGCCCATTAACAGGCTATCTGCTGTCATAGTGCAAGAAGATCATTATGTCTTAATGAGGTGATTAAAAACAAAAAATATGCAGTTGTTGCAAAATATAAGAATGGACTCCAGGAAACATCACTGGATATTTAATATAGTATTTTAATACTTAATTTGTTGCTAACATATAAAGTCTTCCAACTTCAACTATGTAGTTGTAAATCATCTATGATATAAACATTCCTCATGTTAAAGCACTCACTGATACTTTCAAATGTTGGAACTAATTTTAGAATTAATTACAGGTGTTGTTCTGTTATTATTTTTATGGTATAATGCTACATATTTATGCTATTAATTTGTGCTTCCCAGTGTATAGTATTAAAGGATGCATTATAAATAAGGTTATGTTCAAATTCAAACTTTATACAGTTTTTTTACATGGTAACAGATATGCCAGAGGTTTCAACGATAGGTCACTTGGACTATAGGTTGGACTAGATGATCTCTGAGGTCCTTTCCAGCCTTATCTATACTGTGAATACTGTGAAAATCAATGCTTGCAACGACACAGCTTTTGAAAGTACTAACTTGGAAGAAGACATATCCAATGTCGCTCAAGTACCTACTTGAGGTGAGCAGGTGCTAATGACACTTTTGAGACAACCTATCTCCCTACCCCTTAAAATTTCATAGAATTGCCTTAAATTCTGCTACATTCAATCTTGCCAATGCAAGGACTTCTGTAGTGTTAATTTCAGTGTCCCTAAAGTCTTCCTAAAAAATCCAAACTACAAACCACAAGACCTAAATGAATTCAATTATTTTATATGTGATTGCCATTTAACTGAGGGGTGAAAAATGTAATAAACTTCACACAAACTCAAAAGGCAATTGAGATAAATTTAAAAATGTAAATAGGGGAAAATATAAGTTAAAGCCCTCAACTGTTAATCATATATCTACAAAAGGTAAAGTTGTATTTGAGTTAATGTTATTTAATTATACATCAGAACAGACAAAATAACTGGATTTGAGTAAATTTGGGAATGAATAAAAGTTCCATTTGCCCTTTAACGTAGTACCTTACAGATTATCTGCCAGCCTTGTATATGTCTCAGACTAAATATTTCAGGATCCATTACACCTATTCCTAATTCTGCTGAATTAGTTAAATTATATTTTAGTCATTACCAAAAAAAAATGTAAGGAATCACAGTGTCATGAACCTTTAATCATACAAAGTTATTTAGAACCACTGTTTACAAAAAGGAGAAGAGACATTATGATGTCTTTAGTCTGTCTTCAAACAAGTAGCAGAAAATGTCACAGTGAAAAAGAAGGTTCCAGCAAGAGGATCTAGGGCAGAGTAAGAAATACATAGGGGAGCAATGTGTTATTTACACTTAGAAAACAGAGAAAAACTATCTCAGATGAAGAAAAAAACTTTGAGACCAATCACAAAAATTGAGTTTCCTTTTTGCACATATTCAGCACTACTCCACATCTTATGCAGTGAGGTCAGACTTGCTACATTCCCACCACAAAGCTGTTCTGCACGTGCATAAAAGGGATCCACAGGTTCATTTGACCTGAGGACGACTGTTTCCTAAATAGAGAAATGCAGATATTTGAAAACAGATGACGATTACATTTTTTCACATTACAATTTCCAATTTTCTTCCTTACATTCTGAGAACTATGTTACTAAATGATAATGAAACTGTATGCAAAGTTTTAGGAAAATATGAATAGCCGAAATAGATATGTTTCAAAAACGTGGAGATGCTGACTGAAGACAAAATAAAATTAGTTAAGCCATTTACACCTAAGGAGTTTGATTTGTAACTACTTCTATATATTATATTCCTTAGCCAAAATAAGTTTTTACATGTAAAAACTTTTTAGGTTGTTTATAAGCTATGCAGATATGCCACTGAGACAGGCAAAAGAATCTACAGTCTGTCTAATCCATGCTGGACTGTAATTATAAAATGAAAACAAACAAATTTAAAAAATCCACAAAAAGGTTGCAAAAGTTCAATTTCCAGAACAAAGAAGGGGTTTGCTTTTAAATTATGCCTGGTGGATATGACAGGAACTGACAAAATATGTGATTTGTACTTTTTTTCGTAATTTCCAGTATAGGAAAGAGTCTAATTTCTATTCAGAATGACCCTCAGGAATTTGTATTAATTTTTTCATTTAACCTGTCTTGTCTGCCTTTCCTCTGTAATTTTTTTCATGTTAGATGGACTTGTGCTTCCTCACACAAAGTACCTCTAATCACAACAGTGTGTTTTCTTAAAGGAAAAATTGAAGTTTCCTTATTTTTTTCGTATTAAATAAACTACACCCTTGTAACATCAGCAAACACGTACCATTAAATTATGCTTCTATGAAAATACTGCCGTAGCCCTGCAGATTCATAAGCAGTTCTTAGAAAATTGTTTTATTTATTCTGTAAGTGTATGAAAAACTTGAAACTAAAATGTAGTGGTTTATAAAATCAGGCAGGAATATACCTCTAATAAAGAAATCAGAAAACTGAGCTTCTGGCAGAAAAAAAAAAAAAACTATTGAAAGTAGTTTCTGACTATTCATAAAGTAACTAATATTCTGTATATTGAAACCTGTGCGTGCACATATAGGTGTATACATAACTCTATACGCACATATGTCTCATCAATCATTCTGCTTACTTTCAGAGGTAGACTGACCTTAGAGGATACTGTAGAGATACTATATGACCCATTTTCCTAGCATCTCTGAGTAGAGCTCTTTGCAGGGTTGGAAGAGACCATTTTTTTACCTGAAAAATTCTGTTCTTACAAACCTGAAATTTTCCTGACTTCATTTACCCTTCAAAGCTGCCTCCCATGAGACCACAACTACAGTTTCCCAAATCACAGAATCACAGAAAATTATGAGCTGGAAGGGACCCACAAGGATCATCTAGTCCAACTCACCACCTAACACCCGTACAGCGACCAAGAGCACATCCCAGAGCATAATAACAACCTAGATGCCTCACAATCTGGCAGGCCACTCCGAGCCGGAAGGGGCCCAGGGTCGTCCAGCCCTACACCCCCCAGCTAGACCATGTCACTAAGCTCCTCGTCCAGTCTTCTCTTAAACACTTCCAGGGATGGCGACTCCACCACCTCCCTGGGCAGCCCATTCCAATATGCAATTACTCTCTCCGTGAAAAACCGCTTCCTAACGTTGAGATTAAACCTCCCCTGGCGAAGCTTGAGGCTGTGCCCTCTCGTTCTGGTGTCGTCAGCCTGGAAGAATAAGGATCTTCTTCCTGCTGTTCTCCTTCCTCACTCCTCTCAGGAGGACCATTTCAGGGCCGCTACATCTGAGTGTGTCACCAATTACCACATTTTCTCACAACTGTTTCTTTGCTTTATAGTGAATGGCAGAATCCAGCAGTGCATGACTCTTGCTTGACCCATCCAGTATCATGCCAACAAGTTATCCCCAAAACCAGAAGCCTTCATGGCCAGAATGTTAAAAATCTATCAGGAGAGCTGGGTAGGAAAGAGGGAGGACTGATAAATTAATGTATAGTGAATTTGAACAAGTTTCAGTTCTCAAAAGAAGTGGTTTAATTAGCCACACAGAGAAATTTTACCTAGTGATACCAATGGAAGAGTAAAGCATATGAGGTTTTTTACACCTACCAAGTACCTGCAGATTCAAATGCTAAGCAGACAATATATTGTATGCTTTGCACAATTGCAACATTACGCGGCAACTTAGCAGCACTAAACCACAAATGAAAGGGTTATAAAATATTAGGTGAGTCTTTCAGAATGGAGTTCAATGGGCAAGCTATCAAACTATCACTTTTTTATGTCCATATACAGGCCATAACCCACTGTTTTAGTGTATAAATTTACGATTCATGACACTTTTTCAGAAGTGATCTTAGAAACTGTTCTACAGATTTACTGGGCATCCATATCCCCCAAAATAAAAGGAAAGGAAAAACAGGGTCTAGTTATCCAGGATCTAGTGTATAGTATTAATCATTAAGAACATACTGCCCTCTCTTCTTTACCCCTGCAGTGTTTATATTTGAACAGTCACATGCTCACAAACTGAAAACTCTGTCTATGTGGTAGTAATTCAAAGATGCAATCCAAATATGAAACATTTTAAATAATATACAAGAAATCACATTTTATTTTTCTAATGTTATATAAATGTTCCCTAGTGTTAGGAATCTAAATAAAAATGATTTGTTCTGAAGGAAAGTTTTATTGCAGATTTATATATCCCATAGTTTCATTACAAAAATTCAGACATATCTTTGGCACAAAAAACACAAGGCTGTATTATTTATCTATTTCCAGAATCCTGGCAGAATATTTTATTTCTCTTTACCTTCCCCCCCTCACAAAGAAAAACGAATTACTTGTCTATCACTAAGATTTATATCTTCTTTTTTATCTCCTGTGACCACTTTAGCATAGTGGTGAGTGTCCCAGCCTCTCATGCAGGAGGCTGGGGGTTCGATTCCCGCCAGGGAGGCAGTGGTGCTGTTTGAGAGTTGGAATCAATGATCCTTGTGGGTCACTTCCAGCTCAGAATATTCTGTTATTCTACTATATTCTAATATGTAAAGAACAACAGAATGTTGACCATCCAATGTTCACCTGAATCACAGAATTCCCTGGCAGGAAACAGTATAAAATAATTTTTCCACAAATCTTGAACCTGATCTGAATTAACCTGGTAAAAGCCTCAGTGGGATAAAGACAGATTGATAATATAAAACAGTTATGATTTTTATCTTGTCTACAATGTAATACACCACAAAATTGAAGTACCTAGAAATCATGTGTATTTATTTTTTTGTCAACTTAAGAACACACATTCCAACACAGCCAATGTGAGCAATTTTGAATCTGAAAAGCAATACAAAAAGAAGTAGTTCTTCAGGGAAAACGGCTTGAAGCTGGACGGTACATACCCTGTAACTTAAGAAAACACACTTGGACTTGGGAACTGTAGAAGAATTTTTAGAGGAGCGAGGACACAAAAAATTATTCACTCTACTTCGGGACTTTCTGAGGTAACCATGGTGATTCGACTTTGAATCCAGCTAAAGAAAGAAACCAGCAGACATAAACGGGATGAGGAATGCAGAAAGTGCAGCTGGGTGCTCCTAGAGTATGCCCCAATCAAAGAGTGAGAAAAGCTAATAGACATAGTGCAGTAACCAATGTTAGAGCAGTAACAGGCACATAATAGGCTGGTGCGGCGTTTGTATGAGAACACTGAGGGGATAAAGGGGATAGTTTGTTGATAATAAAGTGAGCATTCACCATACTTCCATGAAGACTCATGAATGACTTCGGCCTGGCTTTTCACAGCAGGGAACTAGATAAAATCTCTAACAGCTCTTCACAGTTGCCAGATGGCACAGTTCTCCAGAAGCCAGCAAACTGCCTGATTTAGAACAGCTGAGAACAAGCCGTTTCTGGAAAAAGCTCTCTCTTCCATCAGTAAAGAGTAATCAATCTTTTCACCTCTCTATACCTAATACAGTGTCCCTCACTATTTCGCGGTTCACCATTTGTGGCTTCAATACATCGCAATGTTTTTTTCTGTATCTTTACTGTATTTACCATATTTACCGCTACTTTGTGGATTTCACTCATCACAGCATCTTTCTGTAACCAATCCCCACAATATTCAAGGGATTACTGTATAGGCACATCCAAGCATCCTTTACAACTAATGTTTAAGTTAAAAAAAAATAAAAAAACCAAAATGAAAACCCACCCAACTCCAAGCCCTTCCTTTCCTTGTTTATGCAGAGGTTTGGTTTGGGTTTTTTCCTAGAAAACACTGCTGATATCTTAATGGCTAAAATGATGTATGCTGGTACTAAAAACATGGCCAGCACAGCCATAGACCTCACAAAACATAAGCTCTAAAACTTTTTGACCACAAGTAAGAATTCATTGTGAGTTTCTAAATTTAATGAAAGCACGCTTAACAGAAATATAACACATGAAAATGAAATAAGGGCTGTTTTATTATTCTTTTAAAAGGCTAAAGTAATTTATAAACCACAGTGCATTCATCAGAACTAGAATTTGACAGACCCATAGACATTTTCATCCCTAATAGATCAAATTAATAATAAAACACATGCCATTTTCTGCCCAGCTCTCTTCTGTTAATCTACTTGTTAGTCTTAAATCCTGAACATTAAGCATACAAGAGCCATAAAAGTTATTAACATGACCTGACATCCTTGCCGACTTAATTTTTCTATTTTGCTAAACATAAAGCTTATATTTACAAAAAAAAAACCAAACAAAAAAACCCCAAACAAACCACAACTCTAAGGCAGTGACAATTTTAGATAAATTACTGAAAACGAGTGATTTAATACTTAATTACATTATAGAAATAAATGGAATAAGTCTCAAGAGCAAATGAGAGTTGCTGAATTTCTTTTAGCTAGTTCAGGGCACAAACTGATAAACTAGGCAGTCTGACTGCCATTATCTTCAACTATGAGAACATATTTGCAGTCTAAGTGTAGTTAAAATAAATAATGCAATGAAGTAGCATATTCAAAATCACACTTAAGGCTATTCGCTTTAAAAGTGAAATGACTTCACCAAAATCTACACAGTTTTTGGGCAACATTTTCTCAGACTTTTCCAAGATTAGGTTTTAGTGGCACCTATAACCATATCTGATTTATATTAAAATAGCAAGGATACTATCACTGACAGATGATAAGAAAAGGAAGCAGAGGTCTTACAAAGTACACAGCCATCATTTTCATCGGCGCCATGATCTTAGAATGATTTAGATCAAAGACGGCTTTTCATATCAGAGTTCTGACTCCATAAGAGAGAGAAAAGCTGAATGGATGCAAGACGTGTCTGTCTTTGGATTCAGATTAGCATATGCAGTTCCATTGCATCAAATTATTGAATTTTCTCTCTGTTTACTGCTCCTGTTCATTTGTTTGCATGCAATGAGTATGTTTAGTTAAATCTTTACTGCACTGTGTTGCATGACAAGATCCGAGTGAGTGATCATTTACAAACCCCTATTCTCAGTGGCATCTCAGAGCAAGATAAGATCACACATTTTTTTTTCCATTGAAGTACAGCTCTTTTTTACCTGAAAGAAAGCAAAATCACAGCTTGGACTCACAGAACGAGACCGCTTGAATTCAAAGTAACAATTAGGCACATGAGTCTATATAAGAAATAAATAGGTTATTCTGTTCTGTCACCTAGATGGAAACAAAATCTTCTGGAAACATGAGCAGAAACACTGTTATAAACAGAAATATAGACTATGAAGTAAAAGGGGTAGAGGCTTTCCATAGAATTGACAGGAAGAAAAATAACAGCAAACTTCTTCTAAAGCAGGACAGATTTGAGATTCAAGCTTTATTCTACACTGACTGGCACCCTCAAAATTAAAAATCAAGAGTTTTTAGATTTCACCTTGGGTGGGCCAAAAATTCACACGTTTATTTTTAAAGAAAAACAAAGAAAGCCTTTTTCTTGCATTCTCTTTGGAGTCATATGCTGTATTTATGCACAAAAAAATTCATTGCCGAATTCATGTTGTTCTTGCAAGTTCACAGAAACAGTGACATGAACCAAGTACTCAGAATGTAAAGGAATGTGTCTTCAAATAACTAATAAGAAATGAACACCAGAATTCATCAGTAGAAAAGAGTAGTTATTCCTTTATTGGAAGTAGTATTCTGTTAAATGAAGAAGATTGAAAATTATTATCACAGTAAAATGATGGAGCTGAAAAAACAGCAGACCAGGATGAATTGTGATGAATATTACTTAACCTTAGACATCTGCATGTTATGTTAACTTTTTCCAGCACATAGTCACTAAAAATATTAAAAAGCATATTTTTAAAAGAACATATTTTCGTAATTAAATATTTAAGGTTTGTTTTTATGGTTCTCTAACATCAAGCAACTTTTGAAAGTGCGAGGAACATTTTATTGGTGATTATATCTGCCTAGCATTAAGCCTTTGAGAAAGACATGTTAGGGAAAATCAGTAAATTTTGAATTCTAAATAACAACATGACAAAACAATCTATGCAAATAACCACTGGATGCTAATACATTTATAAAATTACTAAAGTTATGCTGTGGTTTATTTTTGTTGTTGCTTTTCTATAGGCTCTCTTTGTTGCCTCAGTTCATTCAGACATATTTTCCCTTTTTATGGGGTAGAACACAGTTGCTATCAAAATAGTATTTATTGCTCTCTAAACTGCTTGGTATTCAAAATATCTTTGTGACTGCAGTCTACTAAATAAAAAGTAAATATTACCAACAGGTAAAATAATTTTCTATCTGATTTTTATTTTTAATGTTGGCAATGAAAGTTATACAATTTAAGAAAAACTGGAGACTCAACTCTTTCATGTCTGTGAATGGAAGTACGGACTCTTTATACCAGTTGATGAGCTACAATTCAGAAGGAGAGCTTATTTGGCTTGAAAGTAGTTCATAGTCTGCCCTTATTGATAGTGGTTTGCTTTCTGTTCAGGCTGCCACCAAGGCAGTGTAATCAGGCAGTGTTATTTGTAAAAAGTGTTAATTTTCTTAAATTAGAAACACTGAAACATATACTCAGACCCAAAAGTTCCAAGTGGTTTTGGATAAATCTTTAGACTATCACCTATCTGGATTGACTCAAAAATTAGAGGAAAGACTATTATTGCTTTTATCTATTCACTCTTAACAGCTGTAATGATCTATTTCCTGTGCAGCTCCATTTTAGCTCTTCAGCCACTAAATGCATCATCTAAACCCACTTCAAATCAACATAATTTCAATTAACCCAGTCAAACAAAAGTGATATAAGCCAATTTAGGGTCTAAGTGAACACTTGCCTGGACAGCTCGGCATCATTTACAAGCATTAGCCTATAAGTCCTCCATGTAAAAAAGGCCATGGTTTAAGAATATCATCTTTTTATCCATCTAATTATAAAGCATAAATCTCAAAACAAATTTCCTCATGATATTATGTTCATAAGTATAATTGCTTCTGTTCTGAACCAGCAATCTAAAGGAGAATCAGCCACAAACTGTGCTGTACTTGGAAGACAAAAAGAGTAGACCAGAGTCCACGAAGTCTACAAAAATCATAGATCTTGGGTTGAAGGTCTACAAAAGCCAGACACAGCAGAAAGAACAGCAATAACAGAGCTAGAACAGGAAAAAAATAGGATAGGAAATAAAGTACAAGACAGGAGCATGAATGGCACTTAGATGTAGTCTACTTGCCTCACAGACTTAGACAAATTAATGAGATTTTTTGAAAGAGCTACAGTGGGTCTTATAATTGCAGCACCTACTGACCCTGTTGCGTCTTAACATAAAGAATGGGGGGAACAAAGCCTAAAACACCACCAGAATGTATCTGTTGTAGCATTAAACTGAGAGGCACAACTTATCACTTTGGGCTCAGGGCTACACTAACATTATGATGTGATTTTTGGTCTATAGCTTACTCATCCAACACAGCTGGAGCCAGTCTGAAGCAAGTTCCTATTTGTCTTAACCAGCCTGTGTAAGTTCTTCTAAATCTTTCTCAAAAAGCAGCTGCTACCTTATGAAAACGTGACTTTGTCTCAATTTGGATTCTTTCACTATTCTACCGGTCTTACCAACAGGCTGATAGATAAGTTTTTTTCATATTTATTTCGTTTTAATAATGGAAGCTATTTATTAAAGGCCTGTGTCACTTAAACTATGGATGCTTTGCTATTAGTGTCCTTGAACAGAATGAAACCTTTACATAAGAGATTTATTTAGTGGATTGCAACTTTGGATACTCCTAATCTAAGTCAAACTAGAAGGCATGGACTAAAAAGTGAACACTTCTGTAATCTATTGTCTGCCGATACTTTGTCAAGTTTTAATACTAAAAAGAATATTACATTAAAGTAGGAACACCAATGGAGCAGTAGCATTTCTGATATAACACTTCAATTACCTGCTCCTCTGATTAGAAAACCTATCTCTGGCCACAATTCAGTAAATAATTTGATTTTGTAATCTCTACAAGCATTTTTCCTTTTCTGTGATATGAGTTACGAAAGAAACCATTTCAAAATCCAGACAAAGACAAGCCAGAATGCATTTTTCCACTTTCAATGCTTTTTGTATTTTGAGAATGCTCATCTACCCTTTCTTTTTTCCAAAACAATTCAAACATTTGATTAGATTTGAAGGAGAAATGGGTGTTACAAAAACCAGGCTTTCAAAATAATGAAGTACATCACTTCTGAGACATTTCAATACTTATAAAACATAAAGAGCATCAATGCACTGCTTTGGCAGTTCCAATACATTGGCTGTCATATTCAGATCAATGTTCTTTGTATTTGACAATGCTATATGGAAAATTTGTTTTAGCCTTTCCTATTAAGAACTGGAAACATCAAAAGCAGGACAAGATTTTGAAGGAAAGAGAAAGGAGTATTTGGATGCAACTTCACAGAATCACAGAATACTATGAGTTGGAAGGGACCCACAAGGATCATCTAGTCCAACTCCCCAGCTAATGCCCGTACAAAACCGAACCCACACCCCAGGGCTGTGAACATAAACCTAGTTCCCTCGCAGGCTCACAGGCTCCTCCAAGCCGGAAGGGACCCACAGGATCATCCAGCCCAACACCCCCACAGCTAGACCTTAACTTAGGGAACTTTTGCTTTACAATTTTTTTTCCTTAAGTTATTAAACCAATAGACATCTTCCATATATCTCAGACTGAAAAAAAAAAAAAAGTTTATGTTGAAGACGTATATTGCTCTAAGAACTGAAGAATTTCAGACATGGCATACTGGTCAACTTCCTGCTGTGATGCTTTCATGTCTGACTGATTCCTCTGCACTCCCTATTTGTGGCAAGTATCCTTGTTGTGGTATCATCCATAATGATCACTTTTCAAAAGACATTTAATAAAACTCTGTACTCAAATCTACTTAATTTGAATAGGTAAACTATTACAGCTGCCTCCTGTACCCAAAGATTTTAAAAAGAAAGCCTCATCTACCCTAAAGAGTGAAAATCAAATCTTAAGCATTTTTTCAGGCAAGGACCTCATAGTGCTTCTCATAGAAAGGATTCAACAATATACTGTAAAAGAAAGATTTCTTATTATAAAGAACATATTTTCATAAGATAAAATTCCATATGAATTAATTTCTCATGTTTAAAGTAACATTACAGCCTGATAATGGTACTATTATCTTAAATACATTAATCATAGCCATGGTCATAAAACTGTATTTTAATTTATATGGTTTTGATAGACTGAAGACTTGCACTTTATGGAAAGCCGTGGCTCAATTTCAGCATCATTCACAATATAGCGCCTGCTATTTCTTTCCTGATCAGTGCAGCAGTGCAAGCACATTTGCTATGTGCACTCTAACTATTCATTTTATCTCACTGGTAGGTGCAAACACACCAAACACAGCATTAATATTTTTCTCATGCTATATCTTGCACTACAGTATCAAAATTTTTGATATTAGGGAAAAAAGAAAAGCAAACATTATATTATGCATTACCCTTTCTTGTGATCTCTGATTAATGAAGGGGAACAGATGGTGCCTCCAGAGGCCCAGAAGTAGTTTCTCCAATTGTCTCATAACTTGCTCTAAATAAATCTTACTTACAGTTCTTCTTATAGCTGTCTTGTTATATTTCCTTACAGATTATATTTTCTTATGAGGAATCTTCAGCATTTCCTTAAAATCAATTTATAACTGTTGATAAAAATATTAGGTTTACCTTCTTTTAGTATCCCTAATACATAGTGTACATTTCTTTAATACTGTAGTATTAGCAAAGCAAGTAAACATTTTGAATCAAAACTCTCCTAGTATGGTTCATGTTCCACTATTATTACAAGTCATCAGAATTAATTAATTCCACACGCAAAAAATGCTATTCTTCTTTCTTCTTTCATAATCAAGAGGTTTAACTGAAAATGTTCAAATGAATATTCAATACTGTATCGTGTGTCCTTATATGAATTTGTTAGACATTTTATTGAATTGTAGGTACTATTACAACAGTATAATTTAATTCCAGTGTGCCACTCCATATGTTTTGGGAGACATTTTCTTGCATAAGAAACAGAAGGTTCATTGTACATGTTTTAACTACACAGTAAGTCTCATCAAGTAAAGTGCAAACTTTCTCTGATGTCTAAAGAATGCTACTTTATGCAAGTTTGGGTTTTTTCTTGTACAGTAATCTTACTACCCAGAAAAAAGGTTCAGTTATTTCACAGATTTTATTACCTGAGACCTGATAAATTAGTTATCTCCTCTCAATAAATATGGTAACAGCCAGATGTACTTGAATACAGTGGCAGTATTCAGAGAGGCCATAAAAACAAAACATTTCTTATAATAAATGAGCATGTGGTGTCTAAATTAGAGCATGCTGCTTTTAAACAGAACTATTTAAAACAGGACTGCTTAGTAGATTAATTTTGAAACATGAAATATCTAATTTCATATCTATAGGTTTCTGGTTTATTATGTTTTTAATTCACAGCAAAGTTGCAAATTCTTCAGAATCTAATGACCATCTGGAAATGCTGTGTAACTTAAACTTTAAAAAAACGCTCAGAGACCGTCTCTCCTTGACAAAGTACAAGGGTTTTTCTCAACAAGTGTTTTTATCATGAAAAATGCTTTAAGTTCCTTTTCAGTCAGTTATATCAGTATTTCTCCAGGTATAAGACCGACAAAGCAGAAGAGTAGGGGCCATCAAGTATTAAAGTAGCGTTTTAAAGATACTGGCAGGTGAACTCCGTAGCCCAAACTGATCTTATATCTTGAAGTACTTGCATTTATACATGGAAAAGACAAGTCTTGAAAGTTTAATCACACAGAGATCCCAACTGGTCTTCTACTGACAGTGAGATCTAGAGGATTGGCTGGCTGGGACCAGCTAAATCAAAATAGAAACAAGCTGGGAGCTCAAATATTGAAAATGAAGCAAGCATCTTCTATTGAGCTAGGAATTAGGAAACACAGTAACATTTCTAAAAGTATATTGTGAAAACTGGTAATGCAAAAATTCTGTATTGCAGGACTAGTATAAAATAAGGAACTTAATTTAGCTGTAAAAGGCTTTATTTTCCATGGAGGTTGAATTTAACCTCCTATTTTTTTCTTTCATTTCTTCTATTTCTTATTTAGTTGTCCCTTATCCTCCAATCCACACTGTGTATTTCATTACCACTTTTGCTGACAGTCTCACATTTTAACCTCTCTTTCATTAGCTTTCATGCCTTTTGTCCATCATGCTTTTCACTACATTAATTCATCTTTACTCTTATCTTTGCAAAGAGCTTCAGGACAATGCTCACATGACAGGTAATGTATGTCATTGCAACAGTAACTAGACCTAGTAGCACCCATATCAACATAGATGAAGACTGCCCTCAACTCCTTTCAGGAATTTTTAAAAACATCATCCCTCCTTGTGCTCATTATAAATCCTGTCCAAAAAGTGCTCTTGACCTTGGAGAGCCAAAGATAAGTGAAAGCTGTGCTACGTATTTATTTACTAACGGAGACGAATGTTATGACCTAGCACACCAACTCTGACAGTGTGCCTGGACTCACAACTTCTCTACTACACAGGGCAACAGAACAGATGGGGAAGACAAAAGTAGCTCCAAAGTACAAAAGAGTAGAGCCCTGTGAACATCATGTTTGCACTCAGAGTGTTTAGTCCTACTGAGGACACTCTAACTGAGCTCTGTGAGTCTTTGGGCCTCATACGATTCCATGAAAGAGACCAGCCTAGAAAACATGTTGCCAGAATTGGTTAGGTGATAGGATATCTTGAAGTCTCATGTAAAGTAGGGAGGTGGGTTTTTTTTTAAGGAGCAAGTAATGACTGGAAGAGGAGAGCATGTCAACATATGATGACCTGAGAGAGACTCAGTCCTACAGTTATACATGCATAGCTCAGCCTCTGCTCCTCTTCTGGCTCAGCTAAGCCGTGGCTTCTCATATTGTTAGCCTGCAGATTTTACAACAGCAAAGCTGACACAGAAACACTTAAATGCCTCAAGAGACCACTTAAACAGAAGGCTCTTTGAAATGTAAATAACAAGTGGATATTTGAGATATACTCTTCTCTTACTGCCATTATGGTAACACTGTTATGTGGCAGTGATATATTCTTGTACATTTATTATCTCACATGAAAGCATTTATGTTTTTTCTGAAATTATACCTCTTTAGCCATGAACAGTTCTTATACATTTTACACAAAATTGTAAATGTATAATTAAAAATCTTGAAATTCATAGTATATGAAGATCTATGTCTCTAGTCAATGCCAACATACATGAAAAAAATCTAAAATTATACTTCTATAGGTCTCCTGCTACCTATACTCAGATGCAAGAATTAAATTACAGCAGCTTTTCCACCTGTAGGAAAAACCCCCACTAAAAATAACCCAAACATGTTTATGCACTTATATTAATTTCTACATTACACATTATTTTAATATCAAATATACTGCATTAACAGCAAGAACAATAATAATAATAGTAAGTTAATGAGACAATAGGCATAATCTGTCTTAATTTTTTACAGAAAAATAAGTAATGCATAACTCTTGACTATACCGACTTTTTATCTCGTTGGTTGATTACCTACAAATTGCTGTACTAATTTTACTACTGTTGCCTATCATTAATTGGAGTATGTTTCCTCTTGAGTATAGCTCCTCTCTTTCACATCTTTTCAACCTCACTAGAGAAAATACTAGTATTCACAATACTTGGATGCATTGAATTGCAAGGGATTCCTTTATGGAATTCAACTGTGGAAGGTGAGGCACCTCCCAAACAAAAAGCTGACTGAGCAAAAGCTACAGTCATACACACTGTGCTGTTTTAAAAGTGGAAGCTGAAAATACTGAAACCAGTAACATTTGCATTAGAATTTTCAGTGGCTGTGTAACAACGTAGCTGTAGGCATATACACTTACATGCATTAAAATTATGCAGTATTGATTTTTATATTGAAAGCAATCAGTATTTTTAATGATTCATTCTGTAGAAGCCATGCCTAATTTGGGGCATCTGCTTATAACAATATTTCCCCATCCATGTACTAGAATTTTAATCTTGACTATTGCTTTTGCAACATAAGAAGTCTAACATAACTATTGATTCTGAAAACTATGGTTGTTCTCTTAAAGTGGCTGAGGTATTCTCGACAACTAAACAAAACCAAAGAATAAGTGAAATTCTTTTTTAACCACCTTGAAGTGCCACTCCTTTATTAACACCTAATTATGGAAAATTCAGATTTACAATTTAAATAGGTAGGAATAAATAACTGTGCCTAGCTTATTTATATTATGCACTTTATTTTTCTTCTTCATATATTTGTACTGTTCCAAGCTCAATACCTAGTCAGATATTCTTCTAATAGTACTCTCAGAAAAGTCAACACAGAGTGTTGGGTTTGTTTGGGTTTGTTTTTTTTTAAAAAAAAAAGAAAGAAAAAACCCCAGCTTTAATGTATGTTAAAGACATGTTCATCACTTAGACTTCTAGGTTCACTACCAAAACTACAAACTAGAAGACAAAGTTTGCTTTAAATCATTCCCAAAAAGGAGATGTTCTGTCATAGTTCTCTAAATATCACCTCTACACAACTTAATATTTACTCTGGCCTCACATCACATTTCACATCAAGTTCTTCTACTTTGCAATCATTGTAAATGATTGTTATTTCCTATATGTCTCCAATACCTGCTACTTGACAGAGATGACAAGAAGGCAGATTTCGCATTCTTACAAAACTCTGAGATTTCAGAAATATTCTTCAAAAATTTTCAGACAAAATAAGGAGGGAAGGAGGACAGAAACACAAATAATAATGTGATAGTTAACATGTGCATTTGATACGAGAAATTCCAACAATATTTAAATTTGTAGTATGCAAGAGGCGAAGAAGGGAACATTACACTCATGTTTTTTTTCCGAGATAGGGTTACTATTCACCTTTCTGTTTTGAAAACAAATTCCAACTGCCAAGGAAAAAATCTATGATGAAACTGTTACTCAAATTGAAATTGCAAATTATTTCTGACAAAAAGACATCTGCTCAGAAGATTCCCAACCAGCTGCTTTCTAATATTTTATTCTCCAATATTACAGCCTTCTACAACACTGTTCTGATCTCTGTTTCTAAGCAGACTCCATTTCCCAGCAATCCTTAATGTCAGTGATTGGAAGACTTTTTCCAGCTGTTTTTTCACATAGATTAACAAACTGAGTTTATAAACTTGGAACTCCTTACTGATGCTTAACTTAGTTATTTATGTGGCTCCCACTGCCAAAATAAGGGGTACCGAAATACTGAGTACCTTTATTTCACCACTTTTAGTGTCAGTTGTGGTGGTAGGAAATTGCTTTCAAATAAGAATGTATCTCTAATGAGGAGGGGAAAAACTTGAAGAAATTCAAGGCAAAGCCTCAAATCCGTGGTTGAGTGAACCCAGACGAGACATTTCTACTTGCAGCACCTCAGTCCCAAGGGTGGTTACAGCCTTCTTCTTTAACTCACTTTTTCATCTGACTGTTTCTGCGTCTTTTAAGGGCTCAGAAGTGCCAGCATTGAACAGTCATGTCAGACTTCACTGCAACAAGGCCTTCTGTGGCACGAACCAATTAATGAGGAAGCATTATCTTTCTCCTATCTGCTTTACTTCTTTCCCATAGCATGACCAAAATTAGGTTAATTAGCAATGTGCTGGGGGAAATAAAATCACTTTATTTAGACTGCCAGTTTTGGGCTGGCCTCATTATGAAGTATGCGACTATTAATAAAAAGTGAAAAATGGAATCACAATCCTAATTTAAGTCCCCAAATACATTCCCTGTCAAAGAGCTAGCAAACTCGAATTAGCACATTTTTTTTATTATTAAAAAATATATAAATTAAAATATGATAGTATAGATAAAACGTGATTGTTTGTTGTTGGGGTTTTTTTGTTCAAAGAGATATGTTCATACATAATATAGCTATATTTTCTTACAAATTCGCATGCATGATAAAAGTTGTTTAAAAAGCAGAAGAAAAAGTTGTACCATCCACCTGGAAAGCTGAAAACATTTTATGAGCAGAATAAAAAAGACAGTGCATGCAGTTTCACTGCAATTAACTGAAATAATTTCCATGAGAGTTATCACTTCTTGAGTTAACCTAGCTCAGAATAGAACAGTCACAATGAAAACACACAGCACAGATTGCATTAGCAGCACTAAACAGGGGTAAAAGGGTTTTGGCCA
>WEKX01017399.1:44668-72336 GCA_013390025.1 Pitta sordida | reverse complement strand
GAGGTGTTTAAGAGAAGACTCCTTGAGTAACTTAGTGGCATGGTCTAGCTGTTGGTCTAGTTGCTTGGATATATGGAGTGTGGTGCCCATGCTTCCACGCTTGTGGGCCTGATCCCCGGGTGAGTGTTCACCTGGGGTTTGGACTAGATGATCTTATGGGTCCCTTCCAGCTCAGCATAACTTGTAAACCTGTGAGTTAATCTTTCTGGTATTCCTGCCACAGTGTTGGCCTTTAAACAAAGAGAATTACAAAGGTAAATAACATCTAATTTGAATTATTAATTTTAAAGTCTCCTAATTATTCTAGGAAAAAGCAAGACCAATTGTTACATAAGTTCTCAAATACAGGTAAATTTTTGTAAGTTAGGAAAGAATTTTTATACTCCCTCTATAAGATTTCATTTGCTCTAAGGAAAAACGTACCAAATAATCTATACAGTCACTAATTCGATCATGATTGTAAACGGGATTCTCATTTGAATCCAAATCATCATAAATGTGTTCAAAGGACTTTTTTCCTGTTCATTTTTCGACTGTTTTTCTACACAATAAAATAATTACAGTTATACCCCTTCATTTGAGAGGAATGGGTCATGCCAGGGGCTGTGCCAAAAGCCACACTCGCAAAGAAGCACAGGTTATTAGTATGCATGTAGGCCATGCCAATTGCTCTGCCCCCCAGGACTCTGGAGCTCTGCAGACAATTTTCCTCTGCTTCCCATGGTCTCTGTCAGCAGAGGGGAGCAAAAGGAACCATTTCTGAACAGCTGCTGCGACCGTTTTGGGTCACAGCCCGAATCCCGTGCTGCTGCTCCCCCACCGGACCCCCCGACCCGGCTGTGGTTCTTGCGCTGGCCCAGCCCCAGGGGTCTCGTGCCAGCCCACATGTGCTCACCCTGCCTCTGTGGCTGGTAAGGGCTGTCCCTGAGCTCTGTCAGCATTCTTGGAGCCTGGAAAAACCTTAACTTTGCAACATTGCGACACCCCGTGCGCTTATGTCAGGGGCTGGGCGTTGGTATTGGAGTTTCTTTCCCTTTAACATCCATTGGTCCCGGTAGAGGCAGCGCTGCCCGGACTTTGACTGGGCTTTGAGTAACAAGGAATGGCATGTCTTGTGGCAGTGCTGTGCTGGGTCTCAGCGGAGCACACAGGAGATCCACAGGACCAGGTCAGGGACCAGGGCACAGTGCTGCAGGGCTCTAAAAGCCATTGCGAGCTGGAGAAACCACGCACCCTCCCCGCCCCACAGCGTGTGCCCTCCCCACAGGGAGTACTGGCACCGCCCCTTGAAAAAGCAGAGGCACTGCGCGTGCATCAGCTGGGTAAACTCGCAAATAATTCAATTAAAACTGGGAGAAATTTTCCTCGTAAATGGGCAGGGTTGTAAAGGAGAGGTCGCAATGCACCAGGGATTCACTGTATATTGTTCTGCCCACATTCATCTATGAATTTCATCATTACACAGAAGGATTTCTGTAGTGTTTTTAGCGGAAACTTGAAGTATAAAGTTGGTGCCATGATTTCTAAATGCATGCAATAACTTTTGAGATAGTTCTGTAAGAAAAAAAAAAGAAAACTTTCTGCACACACACACCCACACTGAGAGATTTATAAAAAAACTCAGGTTGAAATGTTAGGGATATTTTAAGACCTGTCCTGTGAAGAGCTTTTCCTCATTGATTGTAACACAATGAGACATGTTCCACTCAGACATTGAGAAGAGTCAGAATTTTATTTAAATTACACATCTTGATTATTCATCTGCACTAAAGAACATACACTAAAAGACAGCAGTAAGAAAGCAAGGTTTTTCTGCAATCTTCGTCGTAGTGCTCTATACCTGTCACGTTTTTGCAAGATGCTAGGGTTCACTCTCCCTTAGAATATCTTCAGAGTCACCTATCTTCAAATTCTTGAAGTGTATTTGCTTCAGTGTGTCTTGTATTCTGAAATATGTTTTCAAATATTACACATAAAATTATAATTTGGTGCTTGAGCTTTCGAACTCCAGTTTGTAACCTAAGGAACCTTCTCAAAAGTCAATGATACAATGGATTTGTCTGGTAACTTTCATGAAGACTCAGCACTCTAAAATGACTAATAGCAGGACTTAATTATTAGAAAATATAGTCTTCTGAAAAATATGCAGAAATAGCTGCTTCCACGAAATTATTTTATAAAAGATAAAGATACTATATCCATAACAAGTTATTTCACAATGATTTGTACCTTTGACTACCTAAAATATATATTAGAAATTGTAGAAATATAGTAGTGGTACATATTCAATCTGAGGACAATAGATCATATACTGCTTACCAGAGAGTTTTGTTAAAGTATTTGACATTCATAAATGGCAAAATTTGGCTTCAAATAGCCTAACTTGTAGCTGAAATGCACAAGAAGTAAACAAAACAACCATTATTATTTTAGAGCCAAGAGTCTTAATAATTACCAGAAAAACTTAGAAATCCATTAGCTGTAAAGTCAAGGGAGTATATTGTTCATTAGCCATGTTCTTTTATTAAGAGTACTATTTTCTTCAAAATACATATGTAATTACTATGTTATTTATTATTATTTTCAAACTGTACGAACAAAGCTTTAGCAATGTTTTTCTTACCTTATGTTTTACACAATTAGAGGAGGGGTCCTTAAATCCTGAGCAATATGAATCATGTTACACTATGTCACATCATATATTAAAAATTCATGCAGCCAGACTGATGTAACACAACATGACATGATACATAAGGTCAGAAATGTGGAGATTTAAAGGCTTTTACTTTCTTCCTTGAACCAAAATACACCTGACATTATTTTAATTAGTTTTAAATAAGATGATTATCTTAAAATTTTGAGTAAGTAGTGTTTACAACATACTTTGTAGTTGAAATTTCATTAAATTGGCAAAAAAATAAAATACCAGTGGTTGTAATATTTGGTAACTAATATTTTTCTGAATTAATTATCAATATCACTCAACTGGTAACAAGAAATTTTTTTGCCCTCATTGAAAATTCAATATGCTGATTAATCTCACAAATCTGGTGTTTGCCTTGCATGCAACAATGAAGATTTTAATTGGAAGAAGAATGGCTGGTTCCTTGCACTTCCTTAAAACACCAGAGATATCTTTTCTTGCATATAATGTCAATATATTAAAAATATCACATTTTGACAATTCTTATATCGCGGGCGGGGGGGTGGGGGGTGGGAAGCGAAACACAGAAGAAACCACCACAAACAGCTACAAATTGACAGCACTTGCAGAGTTATATATATATAAGGTACCATGAAAAGATATACCAGCATGAAGATAAGTAGATCCAGTATATCTATACTCACCCAATACTCCATTTTCAATGTAAATAGCTTGGTTCTGTAAAGATTAACAGGGTGAGTTACAAAACATATAGGACCCTGGGTAGACAACACTACTGGTGCACCTGTCCTCGCTGGTCTGCCTCATGAAGACGGAATCCCTTAGTGTGGTAATGTGCTATTTAAGGAGATAGTTGAAAATATATTTTAGATGTTTTGTTCATTATTGCTCAGTTATTTTCCAAGTCACTGTCATATATGTCATGTTGGGCTTACTAATTTATTTTTATAAAATGTGTAATTTCTCACAGAAATATTTTGACAGTAGACCCTGCTTCTCTCCATCCACATTTCTTCTCTCCCCCTTTCACTCCCCAGGAAGCAGCAGATTAGTGTGTTTTCCTATTGAGTTAAAACTTAATTTCCTAGCAGCAGCTGTCTGAGAACTAATTCAGAACCACCTACAGGAGAGGAGTCTGTTAGAGAGGAAATTATGGAAGACAACCTCACTTGCTTCATTCGTATAGTCGGCTAGAGCCTCTTGACAATAACGTCCTGCTTGGTAAATTGCCTTTCCTAGTGAAATCTGTAATCTCTACCGCTTGTAGTGCTGTTTACCCCTTGTGATTTGAGAGCATAATTGGATTTTCTGTACTCACATTGCAAGGAAGTTTAGCCACATAAGTGGTCCCATTAAAAAAATTAGATTATTCATGTGTGCAGGTGATAATGTGAAGAAAAAGTGTCATTTTTTTACCTCAACACAGCAGAACATATTTTTACATGACATTTTTGATGTATAATACTAATACACATTTATAGTTAATTATTCTCAGATATAAGGAAAATAAACAGAAAAGAGTCTTCTGATTGTTCTGAAATAGTGCTCTTCTGCTGAGACAGCAAGTGCATTGTTTCCTGCTGGCCATCCAAAGTAGCCAAGCAAGGCAGTTGGAAGGATTTTGTAGCTGAGCAGAAAACGAGCAGCTAAACTTCTATCATGATATTGAGATCTAAGTTTCAGGTCTACCCTAACTTACTAAAGGTAGAAACTCAAAGCCACGCTTCTAGAGAAGGCAGAGAAAAGGAATATTATATGGCTTGTGATTTAGAGGGGATTATTTGAAGAACAGATGAATAAAATTAAGTGTTGAATGAGAGAGTAGATCTGTTTATTATCTGAATAAAGTATTATTTTTTAAAAGAATTTGAATTTTTTTTTTTTAAATTGAATTAGTAAAGATAAGTCTACATTGATCTCTTAACATCCTAACATCTGATTTTCTGTATAAGAAAACACATTGTGTATGTTTTAATACATAAAAGATGGGCATAAAGGTTATTTTCAAAGGCAAATATTATGCAACCCAAATTAAATGTAGTCAGTCCATATTAACATAAAGCAATGATTTTTATTCAAATATGGTCAAATTCAAAAATCTGTAAACCAATCTATAGATCTTCTACAGATAACTATTAGGTCAGAAATAGAAAGTGCAAGTATCCTAAAAACATTCTTATACTCTCTTTTAATGTTCGTTGTAGAGAATATGCGAGACACCGGAGTCATATCTTACTAGATTTTTTATTGTCTTGGGCCAACCCTCTTGTCACTATGTCTATGTGTGTCTGTGTGTCTGTGTTGGGGGGACCATGATCGGGCCTGCAGCCTAATAGCAGGATTGGGATGCATAAGGTCCAACATGGTGGCCTGGAGCACACATGGCTCAGGAGTCATGTAAAATAGGCTGTCAATCAAACAAGGTCTACCTGGTAGCCTGCTCACAGCACATGCTCTGGAGCATTGAATGGCTGCACCACACCTCACTCTGGCCCGGAGGGCACTGGGTGGTCAATGACCCAAATATCTTGCCTGGGAATGGTGGCCACAGTAGCCAAACTTCATATTACACCACAGAGAGGTTCCATTTTGGCCTTCTTCTTGGGAATCTACCATTATGATGTGATCTCCACAAGATTCTTTGATAGTAGCTATCTCTTCTAATTTCTTCTTTCTTTATTTTGCTTTTTTAATCTTTATTTTCTTTCTGTTAATTTTGCTTATTCTTCCGGGTAACTTAAAACCAAGGGATTTGTATTCTACTAAGATGGATTACTGATTGCTTTGTACTGAGTGTTTTCATGGACCGTGTCTTTGCTGAGTGCTTTCATGAAATACTTCCGCCTTGGTGGTATGTTCTGCCTGAAACTTTTGCTAAAATACCTATTTTCTCACAAAATTGAAAGAAGTTTTCTTGTTCTCTTTATGTGAATCAAGGCATCAAAGAACCACAGACTCTGAAAGAATTTACGGGGGTGAAATCTCTTGAAGTCTTAAATATAAGTAACCTGCCTGGGAAGCATGTGATTTAGACTCAATGTGTTACATTGTTACGCAGATATTTAGTAGAGACTTGATTTAGATTGAAAAAACTAGGAGATACTAAGACATAAAGATGTCAAGATGATAAAATTTTGTACAAAAAAAATCAGGTAAGAAAGGAATTGTTTTCTTATACTCAAATGAAACAAATATTTCAAATGAAAAATAATACATTTTCGTTAACACATGCTATGAAAGAAGTTTACAAAGCTAAATATGTTGTTACTCACTTTGAAAGAAGTCAAATTCATGATTTTATAGACTTGTGACACTTTATTCAGTACTAGGAAAACACTAAGGATAAACCACAAAGAAGTAAAAAGAATATAGAACCTCTAAAACACCCAGCATGGTTTCTCAAAGAAAAATTATATACTTGTGTATTTGTGTGTACATATTTGCTAAGGTAAGTATAAAGAATGACGGATACTCTCTACTATGTTTTTGAATACTTATTAATTTGTTTATTAGCATAAAGAGAGAGTAGGTTAAGAAGGAAAATCCACAGATTACTACATAAGAGAATTTTCCAAATGTAAACAACTCTCTTAGTAGAAATGCCAGTTTTGCCAAACAAAAGAATCTTTATTCTTAGATAGATGTTGGTACACAGGGGTTTGATAGTTATTTAGAATTGAAATTTGTCTTCCTCATTCAAACCACTTCCTTATCTACTTTACTATACCTTTCAAATCAAAGGGGCTTTTGGTCAAAAAATGTAGAAAAACAAAGCAGCAATTATTTACACAGATGTGCTGGCTCTGAGCAAGGACTGGTACAGGAGCGGCTCTATCCCTCTCTCTTTGGGGTTGGAGTCAAGCCCCCTGAACATGGGGCTGAGCTGGGACAGGTAGCAACCACAGCAGAATTGATTTTGGTCACAGGAAAACAGTTGGGGCTTCTTCACTGTTGTGTGAGGAGCAAAACCACAGTAGCCAGGCAGCACAGGTTCTTCCACCCTGATCACAGCGAGAAATCACCAGTGGCCCACCTGGTCCCCAGAAATGTCCTTCTGTTGTCCTCAGAGAGGTGGGAGTGAAGACCGAACACTCCACTCCTGCACTTGCACAGCCATCAGGGGTTCAATGTTCCCTTAAAGAGCCATTAGCTCTCCAGCCAAAAGAAGAAGGAGTCCACCACCACTCATAACCTTGCTGAGGAATTCTGCTCCTTTTTATTTACTTGAACTAACTTCTCACTTCCTCAGAGTCTGGTAATGACATGGTGGTTATGGAAAACTTAAATCTAACCCATGACAAGCTGGTAAAGATGCAGGAAAAATATCATGAGGTATTTAAACTGTGAATGGTGAGGCATGAAGTACAGAGGGATTACAGTATAGCCCCCGTGTTTGAACAGGAACAGTGTAATTCTTCATTTGAGTTCCACCTCATTTGCAATCCGAGACTGAAGTCAAAATAAATTTTAGCTAGTCCTTCAAGGAGCCAGGAGTTGGATTCTGTGTTCCTCATGGGTTATTTCCAATTTGCTATTTTATGATTCTGCAAGAAAAATTATACACTGGGGGGAGAAAAACGCCTATGAGATAAATATGGCTGCAGTTTTATACATTCTCTGGTCCTCATTATAGTTAATTTACAGTAATTGTCAAGAACAGGTAGTGATAACAGATATATATAATAATGATATTATGAGTATGATGAAATAACTTGCTTTCAAATAGACATACAAACTCAGCAAATATTTTTCTAAGCTCAAAAAATTATGTAACTTATATGAAGTGTTAGCAACAGAAAATAATGAAACGTAATACGCAAATTTCTATATTGCGACAATGTGAAACTTGCTTGCCTACATCTTTCCACATTCATTCCTCTTAATTCTCTGTTTACTCATTTTTTCTCTGATAGTTGGTGCCCTCGTTTCACAGACATTTTCAACTTGTTTCCCCATTGTTGCAAGCAAGGGTCAGGACTGTTTGTATGAGATTTAACCTACAAAATAGAAAGAGAACATCTGTGCTCCATATAGCTACACAGATTAATCAGTTAGAGTGACAATTCCATTGGAAATCAATACAAAGAAAACAAGGAAAAAATTCAAAGGTTGTCAAGCAAATGGTTTGTGCAGGCTAAAATTTCAGAAAAATAGCCCAATTTATGACTGCTAGCCTATCTGAGAGAACTAGAGTATGATCAATTACATCTTCTGCATCTTTCTTGAGCAGTCATATGTTTCTTCCTACTGTGTGTTCTGCATATACTTACATTTTCAATCAAAGAATAATTAGCAACGATCACAGGTCAAATTATGAATTAGGTCCATCTGCAGCCCTTTCAGCTCCTGAAAGTGAAGCATATTTATTGTTAAAGTAATGAATACCTACCATAAATGCTCAGTCTAATATTTTAAGGTGGCCTGAATCTTTATAAGTTGCAGAACTAAACAGAGAGCAATCAGGAATATAAACAAGGGGAAATAATTGCAATAGTCAGAATAAACTGTAAGATGGTAAACTGTTGTGATAATCACCCCAATGGGAGATTCAATAAGTAATAGCAATCTTGAAAGGCACTCATAAAATTTAAGAAACATAAAAATATGCTGAACGATCTCTACTAATATCATCGTCTTATTCAATTATGACATCACATATTTAGTTATGTTCAAAAAAAATCTATATCATAGACCATTTTCTTTTCTATTTTTACTCTAAATATATCCTTTTAGCCACAAACAGCTTCTGAATTTTCAGCAAAATCATATATATTATAGTTATGTTTTTCACTGTCTCTCAGAACTTGGAATGGAAAAACATGATTTGTGAAAGGTCGTGAATACAATTATATAGATTTGGGTGAGGTTCTAATTATCTTACTAAAATTAAAATAATCTCGATAATGAAAAAAAATCAGCATTCCAAAGATTCTTCTAAGACTTATTCAGGTAAATAATTATTATTTAATGTAAAAAATGTAAAAAATGTGTGACAAGAAAGGGTATGAACCAAACCTCCATGCTGGATTCCAGGAGGGCAGACTTTGGACTGTTTAAGAAATTAATCAGGAGAGTGCCATGGGAAACAGCCCTTAATGATGGGGGGGTTCAGGAAGACCGGACATACTTTAAGAATTAACCTATGAAGGTGCAGGAGCAGGTGGTCCCAATGTGCCGAAAAATGAGTTGGAGGGGCAGAAGGCCAGTCTGGCTGAGCAAAGAGCTCCTGAATAAACTAGGGGGGAAAAGGAGGATATACAGCCTCTGGAAAAAGGGGGAGGTAAGCCAGAGTGTGTTTAAGAAAGGCCCAGATGGAACTCAAAATAGCCATTTCTGTGAATGACTGTAAGAAATATTTCTATAAATACATCAACAGTGAAAAGAGAGGCTGCAACAACCTTCCCTCCTTATTGGATACAAAGGGGAATATATTAAGTAGAGATGAGGAAAAGGCAGAAATACTTAATACCTTCTTTGCCTCTGTTTTTAACAGTAAGACAGACTGCCAGCTGAACAACTGGACTAGCGGGCTGACGGAAGGAGGTGGGGTGTAATATAACCATCCCTGTAGACCAGGAGGGCTCACGGAAGGAGTCAGGATGCAATGCAACCCTCTTGTAGTCAGAGACTTCCTGAGTGGCTTGGATCCTCACAAGTCCATGGGACCAGATTGGATCCATCCGAGGGTGAGGCAAGAACTAGCAGATGAACTCGCTAAGCCGCTCTCCATAATTCACCAACAGTCCTGGCTTGCTGGTGATAGACCACAAGACTGGAAATTGGTTAATGTGACACCCATTCACAAGAAGGGCAGGAAAGATGATCTGAGTAATTAGAGGCCTGTTAGCCTGTCCTCAGTCCCGGGTAAAGTCATGGAACAGATAGTCCTGTGTGCTACTGTGCAGCAATAGTAAAACGTCCATGACATTAGAACTATTCAGCATGGATTCAGGAGAGGCAGGTCTTGCCTGACCAACCNGTCTCCCCAGTTTAAGAAGGATGCTGAGCTTCTTGAGAGAGTCCAGAGAAGGGCCGCAAGGTTGGTGAAAAGACTGGGGAACAAGCCCTATGGGGAGCGGCTACGGGAACTTGTGTTGTTCAGTCTAGAGAAGAGGAGGCTCAGAGACGACCTGATTGCTGTTTGCAACTACCTGAGGAGGAAGTTGCAGCCAGGTGGGTGTGAATCTGTTCTCTCGGGCTGACGACACCAGAACAAGAGGACATGGCCTCTAAGCTACACCAGGGGAGGTTTAGATTGAATGTTAAGAAGTGTTTTTTCACAGAGAGAATTAGATTGAATGTTAAGAAGTGTTTTTTCAAGGCGACGGAGTCGCCGTCCCTGGAGGTGTTTAAGAGAAGACTCAATGAGCAGCTTAGTGACATGGTCTACTCGGTGGGAGGCTTGGATCGATGTAGAGTGGCACCCATGGTTCCACGCTTTTGGGCCTTATCCCTTGGTGGGTGTTCGCTTGAGAGTTGGACTAGATGATGCTGAGGGTCCCTTCCAACTCAGAATAACCTGTGAACCTGTGAGAGATAGGTTGAGTCAGCGGCTCTTTGGTGCTTAATTTCCAGCCAGACTTAAATCAAAATTCTGGAGAATTACATAGTTCTACATATCATTTATAGCCTTTCACAAGGGAACGGGTTCAGCATTGAAAAAAAAAAAAAAGTTTTTGATCAAAACCTTTTATAAATTGTATTAATTAGACCTTATCTAAAAACAAATCTGTGCTGTAGTAAACAATTTCTATGACTACTTGAATATATCTTGTAGCATAATTTAAATGTTATTTCAATGGTCATATGCAATGACCATATTTCAATCTTTAGGTTTTGCTAACTTCTAGCATATTTCTCATTTTAAAAACTTGCTTTGTGTACAACAACATATATTTGGGGGGGGGGTTAAGTGTATATACTGAGAATTCACTTGCCCCTTAATATTCTGATTTGTGCATTTCTTAATGTTCTACTTCGATGAATTTGAAACAAAAGTCTCCTTTACAATATGTATTGCTAGTTTAATATGCCTTTGTTTCTTTGGGTTGGCTTTACTGTCCTGACTTTCCAGAGATGAACAGATTGCCATTGCATATCATCTGACATGAACTGATGTTTAGGGAAACACATTAGGGGAGGGAAGAGATCTGATTTAAATGCATAGATGTCACATTTGATACTTAGAAGTTGATTTCAAAAACACATTCTGAATTTTCATTAGAACTACAGTATTTTTTCAGGTTTACTTCATGATATCTGACACTTGTTGTAGACTAAAATAAAGCAAAATTATTTCCTGTATTGTCTGATACGTACAAGGACTAAGCTCATAGTTTCTTCTATGAATATCTAATTTTAAGGGAGTAATTGAGGAGTAAAAGTGAACTAATATTGTACACAAATGACTAAAGATGAGAGCCCAGTACAATATTCTAAGAAATTTCTAATCAAGACCATAACAAAATCTCTTTTATTTTCATTGGAAGTGTGAAAAGTGCAGTTTCAAAAGTTGAACTAATAAAGAAATGCAACAGAAGAATTTACATTCCTAATCCAAGTTATTTTTTACGGAGATGCATTCACTGCTAAAATATTAATATGAACTGACAACCAGAATGACACAAATTACAAACCAAAAATTGGCATGAGGCTAGAAAAAAGATGTTACCTTTAGTATTCTTATTATTATTTCTGTCATATTACAACCTAGTAAAGAATATTTTAGGAAATCTCATATTAAGTTGTCAATATTAGTCAACATGATTAATCACAAAATTGCATTTTCCAGATTTGTTCTCCAGGCAAGAATTAATAGCAGCAAACTGATGATACATGTGTATGTACTAAAAGATGGTACATACATTTTAAGTAGTAAAATCAAAAATCTGATATTGGATCAAGCATTTCTTGAAAAAAAGTAAACAAGAAAGCTGTGATGTCTGAGAGACCACAACTCCCACCCCCAAAATCCAACAACCAAACCCGCTGCATTTTCAGTTATTAACATCAGTTCTAATGTTCAGCTACAAACCAGTCTGCTCTAATAAGAAATAAGAAACAAAAGGATGTTTATAATCATGTTGCAGGCTTTGTCCTGTGGGTCCCTTCCAACTCAGAATACCCTGTGCACCTTTGAACCTTTCCTCAAAGAACACACAGGTGTTGCCATATGAGATTTTGTTAGCTGTCCACTTGGTACAACAATGAATTTATCTATTATTGTCACTATGATTCAAAAAAATCCTTCAAAGACATACTAGAAAATTTTTTTAAAAATAAATTAACTAGATGCTTGATATCTTAAACCCTGAAGGATAGTTCTGTTTCGTTTTCTATTGAGTGTTTCCAAGTATTTCAGTAAAAAAAATTATCTAAATATAATATTCTTATCATATGATTGAGCAAATTTTTTTTGAACAATTTGGAAGCATGACATTTTTTTTCATTTCCTTGAAAGTGCTTTGCCCATATATACGAGTCCTTGATTTTTTTCTCTCTGCAATAGAACAAAATTATGTGTGATTTCATTGTTGCCTCTTAATTGCCTTCCTCTTAGTCAAATAATGAAGCTTTTATGAATAAACATACCATCTTATATATGATATAGCATATGTTTTCCCTTATTACTCGTAGTCCTATTCCCAACATGTTTATTACAAATAATTTCATGTTTTTAAATCTGTAAAATTAATTTATTTCTTCACATCAATATACATGGTTTCTTTACTTGAGATTATCCTGTACATGAAAAACTGATATTGCTGCCACAAATTACTTAGAATCTGTGAGCACAGAAACTCCTTTGAGAATAAGCTGCTTTCTGTTTTATCTTGGTATGTCAACTCAAACTTCTCCCTGATTTTAAAGAAACCGAATACATAAATGACACATTCAATATTTCCTTCCTCCTTGGAGACAACAAATAACTATGTTTAACATTGGACTTTATGATGGGAAACGATTTGTTGCTTTTCCCATTGATAAAAGTTAGTGATTCTAATACGTGTTCTATCTCTGTTTTCTTAGCAAATAAATTATTTATCTCTTATATGACTGCCAGAGGGTAGAAGGGCCCTTCAGAGGAACCTTGACAGGCTAGAGAAATGGGCAGACTCCAACAGAAGGAGATACTTCACTTAGGACATAACAATCTCACGCAGAACTATTGGCTGGGGGACGAGTGCCTGGAGAGCTGTGAAATGGAGAGGGATTTGGGACTAATGGTTGACAGAAAAATTAATATGAGCCAACAGTGTGCCCAGGTGGCTAAGAGAGCCAACGGCATCCTGGCCTGTATCCAGAGGAGTGTGGCGAGTAAGACTAGGGAAGTTATTCCTGCCCTATACTCGGTATTGGTCTTGAGTGCTGTGTACATCTTGAGTCCTGTGTCCAGTTCTGGTCTCACCAGTTTAAGAAAGGTGTTGAGCTGCTTGAGAGGGTCCAGTGAAGGGTGACCAGGATAGTGAAAGGACTAGAGAATAACCCCTATAGGGAGTGATTGTGGGAGCTGGGGTTGTTCAGTCTGGAAAAGAGGAGGCTCAGAGGCGACCTCATTGCTGTCTACAACTACCTGAAGGAAGTTTGCAGTCAGGTGGGTGTAAATCTCTTCTTTCACACTGCCAGCACGAGAGCAAGAGAACATGGTCTTAAGCTGCACCAGAGGAGTTTTAGACTGGATGTTGGGAAGAGCTTTTTCACAGAGAGAGCGATCTCTCAGTGGAATGGTCTGCCCAAGGAGGTGGTGGAGTTGCCATCCCTGGAGGATCAAAGGTTCACAGGTTATTCTGAGACAGAAGGGACCCTCAGGATCATCTAGTCCAACTCCCCACCAATTAGACCATGTCACGGAACTCCCCATCAAGTCTTCCCTTAAACACCTCCAGGGATGGTGACTCCACCACCTCCCTCGACAGAGCATTCCAATGAGACATCACTCTCTCTCTGTGAAAAACCTCTTCCTAGCATTCAGTCTAAATCTCCCCTGGCGTAGCTTAAGACCATGTCCTCTCATTCTGGTGTCATCAGCCTGAGAGAAGCGATTCACACCCACCTGGTGGCAACCTCCCCTCAGGTCGCTGCAAACAGCAATTAGGTCACCTCTGAGCCTCCTCTTCTCCAGGCTGAACAACACCAGTTCCCGTAGTTTCTCCCATAGGGCTTGTCCTCCAGTCCTTTCGCCAAACTTGTTGCCCTTCTCTGGACCCTCTCAAGCAGCTCAACATCCTTCTTAAACTGGGGAGCCCAGAACTGGACACCGGACTCAGGTTGTGGTCTGACCAGCGCCGAGTGCAGGGGAAGGATAACCTCCCTAGTCCGACTGACCACTCTGTTCCTAATACAGGCCAGGATGCCATTGGCCTTCTTATTCACCTGGGCACACTGCTGGCTCATATTGAGTTTCCTGACAATCCTTACTCGCAAATCCCTCTCCATTTCACCACTCTTCAGCCACTAATTCCCCAGCCGATAGCAATGGATGTGGTTGTTACATCCAAAGTGAAGAACCTGGCACTTAGTCCTGTTAAATCTCATATTTTTGGAGTCTGCCCATTTCTCTAGTCTGTCAAGGTCCCTCTGAAGCGTTCTCCTACCCTCTGGCAGGTCAGCATTTGCCGCCTGCTTGGTATGGTGTTTAAGAAAAGACTGGATGAGGAGCTCAGTGACATGGTCTAGATAATGGCATGATGGGATAGGGAATTAGGTTATATATTAATAATTAAAAAATAAATGATGATGACACAACCCTGAGACAAGCTTAGATGGACAAATCATGATATTCATGGCATCAGGATTGTGGGTCCTCTTCTTGTGTGGGCATTAGGTTGGGAGTTGGACTCAATGATCCTTGTGAGTCCCTTCCAACTCAGAATATTCTGTCATTCTGTGATTTACCTAATCATGGAATAACTTAAATGGAAGGACAGATAATTTAACAATGTAAGCTGTACGTATGACTTCTATTTTAGAGATTAAGGTATTGTAAAATATTAAGTGACTTTCATTAAGCTATTTGTGAAAGTTATCTCTAATATTTTTGTATATATTGTTAAAGGAAATTAGACAGACAATAAGAGTTATCACTACCTTGCGTTTTATCTCACCATTATAATATTTTAGATATTTTAAGAAATGCTCAACTAAAATAAAAAAAAAATAAAAAACAACCAACAAGAACAACACTTTGAAACTTTTCAGTATTTTGGTATAGTGTTTTTGGATTTTTGTTTTATTTATTATTGGGGCATAAAGAGANGTACTTGGTGGCATGACCTAGATATTAGGGTAGTGTGTAATAGATAGGACAGTTTGTTGGTAGCAGGATGGCAAGAGGTTAGGTAACAGGTTTGGCTAGGTTAGGTAATAGGTGATAGGTTGGACTCGATGATCTCTATGGTCTTTTCCAACCTTACTGATTCTGTGATTCTGTGATATATGAAAAACAAGCAGTGCATCTGTCATTGCTATTATACTCAATTTCAATAAAATGACAACTTTTCTCTAAGCAACATGAAGTTTCATTCTGTACTAATGATTCTACCTACATGAGACATCCCATTCTTGATTATTTTTTTCAAAACTTCTTTGAAAATGAAAACTCTATATAGTAATCTCAACATTTGAGGAATAATATTTTATTCATAATTGGTACCACCAACACAGCGCATATTAAAAAGACTGAAGTGTGAAAGGAAAAAGTACAGAGACAGATGAGAGTTATTTGGCCTAGTATACTACTAAAAATTTTTGGAAGCTATGAAAAGGAATGTATTATGGAAAGGAGGGGAGGGGACTGAACTTCCCTTTTTTAAAATGTTTCTAGGAAAGCAATGATACTGAAATGGATGGATAAACTCTAAGTTGTATGATTATTTGATTTACTTAATATGTTCAGATAATGTTTTATTTTAATGTAAATAACTTCATAAAGTTGTATAAAATACTGGAACATTAAATTTGGGTAATATACTAAAGTTATTGAAGGCAGGACAATTAGGATTTGGCTCGTTCTGTGTAAATCTTAAAATTTAATTTCTTTTCTTGATAGATGTAGAAAAGAGGCAGTTGAAATCATTGGTTGCAGTTTTCAAGACACTGTCATTTGGTGTATGGAAAGGACTAGATCTGTTCTCATGAATGTCAAAAGGGTTTTGCAATTAACTTCACAGCATGGTGAGGTGCTGGGTCTTTAAAAATAGAGCTGTGGTATAACTTACAAAGTTCTCAGAAGTTTTGATTTTTTCAAATTACTTTTTTATCACATTTTTTAAAAAAAGACAGACCCAGGCTAACACTTTAGCTATAGTATATATTATTTTTTAAACTAAGTATTTTAAAATATTACATTCTGTAATTTTTTTCCACACATCAATTATTCTGCAATCTGTAGTGTCCTTTTTTTTCTTACTTTAATTTTTCTGACAGTTTCAGTTATACTTCCAAAGAAACTCAGCATGTTATTTCATTGGATAATTGTTTTATTCAAGCAGAAAACCAAAAAAAGCCGAGTGCCTTAAATGTCAGCTGGAAATAAAGCGTGTTTGTTCTGCATGTGTGTATGCTTTGAGAGTAACAGAATGAAAGTAGGAAACTTCAGAAAAAATATTCCATTTGTTTATAGAGATTTTGTTATACTGAATTAATGTAAATTAATAATCAAAATGTATAATTTTAAGACAACATGAAAGAAATAGTCTGCACTTTTGAAATTACCTTGTTTTAATTGTTATTCTAATTAGTTTATAATATGTTGTACATTAAGACATTTACTCTTTTTATGTAACTAAAAAAATAGTTTACCAATTATTGATTACAAGGAGATTAAGTATAAGAATAACAAACAAATGCAAATTCCTGTTTGGTATTTTCTTAAAATACGTAACAAAGCCTTCAGCTGTAAAATGCAACTAACTTGGTTAAACAAATTATTCTGCTAATGAAACACAAAAATATAACCTAACAAGAGCACCTATTATAGGCTTTTTCTTAACAGTGATAATATTTCTGAAATTACAACAAACTATATTGTTTCTAGACATCACTTCCCCGAATATAGTGAAGCCAGACCAAGCAAATTTTGGTCACTGTTCTTTTAAGCATATGGATCATTGTACTCGGCACTGGTCAGACCACATCTTGAATACTGTGTGCAGTTCTGGGCTCCCCAGTTTAAGAGGGATGCTGAGCTGCTTGAGAGGGTCCAGAGAAGAGCGACAAGGATGGTGAAAGGACTGGAGGACAAACCCTATGGGGAGCGGCTATGGGAACTGGGGTTGTTCAGCCTGGGGAAGAGGAGGCTCAGGGGCGACCTGATTGCTGTTTACAACTACCTGAGAAGAAGTTGCCACCAGGTGGGTGAGGATCTCTTCTCTCAGGCTGATGACACCAGAATGAGAGGACATGGCCTTAAGCTACGTCAGGGGAGGTTTAGACTGAATGTTAGGAAGAGGTTTTTCACAGAGAGAGTGATTGCTCATTGGAATGGTCTGCCCAGGGAGGTGGTGGAGTCACCATCTCTGGAGATGTTTAAGAGAAGACTTGATGAGGAGTTTAGTGACATGGTCTAGCTGTGGGGGTGTTGGGCTGGATGGTCTTGTGGGTCCCTTCTGTCTCAGAGGGATCTGTGATCCTGGGAGGGAACTAGGTTTATGTCCACAGCCCTGGGGTGTGGGGTCAGTCTTTTTATGGGTGTTAGCTGGGGTGGTGGACTAGATGATCCTGGTGGGTCCCTTCCAACTCATAGTATTCTGTGATTCTGTGATTATTTTGTAAATACTCATTAATCTGGTTATAAAAATATCCATTGCATTGCGACTGATAACATGAAAGAGAATGAACTGATTTATTTGAAAAACCATTGAAAAGCTGCTAAAGTTAAATGGAAACTGAAACTGGAAAAAACCAAACCACACACCCCAGCAAACCTATCTCCAAAAATCCCCAAATCCCTTTACAAACTGAACAAAACTCCTCCAAAACCCACCATATATTACCCGTCATTCAATAATTATCAAACTTATCTGATATACGTTAGGAAGCGGTTTTTCACAGAGAGAGTAATTGCATATTGGAATGGGCTGCCCAGGGAGGTGGTGGAGTCGCCATCCCTGGAAGTGTTTAAGAGAAGACTGGACGAGGAGCTTAGTGACATGGTCTAGCTGGGGGGTGTAGGGCTGGGTGACCCTGGGCCCCTTCCGGCTCGGAGTGGCCTGCTAGACTGTGAGGCATCTAGGCTCTAGGATGTGCTCTTGGTCACTGTACGGGTATTAGATGGTGAGTTGGACTAGATGATCCTTGTGGGTCCCTTCCAACTCATAATTTTCTGTGATTCTGTGTGATTCCGATATTGAAAAGGTGTTTAAAAAGCGTCAATAAAGCAAATTGTGTTTCAAATCCATATATTCTATTTCCAGTGGTCAACTGAAAAATTTAATGTACAGAATGACAGTAGGGAAGAGCAGATTGAAATGTAGAACAAAAAGACTGAGTTCTTTTCTCTCTGAGAAGCAAAGTCAACCCAGTTACTTTTTTCAGGGCTAAAAGAAAACCAAAAATGAAATACTGTTCAGAAGGTAAGAAGTACTGCTACTCTTCCTTATTCTAGGTGTTTGTGTATGCGTGTGTGTATGGTTTGTGGGGAATGTGTGTCTTCATTTTTCTTTCAAGAAAGTGACTGTAGATACTTATCTTCAAACAATATTAAGTGTGGTCAAAGAGTACCCAGCCTTGAAGGCTCTTTAGTTTACAAGGTTACCTAGCAAGTTATAGGTGAATCCCACATTAAATAATAATTTAAATTATTATATTGTTGGAAAAATCCCTTAAATGTAAAGATTCAGGCTTACCTTACGTACTAATGTGGGTGCAGATACCTTATTCTATGCTTCTAAGAACAATTCTATGAGCAATAAACTACCATGTAACATGAATGACAATGTTGATGTCTAACTTCATGCTAACATTTAGAATACACATAAAATTTACCTTTTGTATTTGTATTAACCTACTTAACAAAATCTTTCATGTACTTATGTGTCTTCTCTAATGTATTACTAGGTCAAAACAGAGCATTACCCAAGAATCTTATTGAAACCTTATTGAAGTCAATGAAAAGATCCCCATTTGCTTGAGTGACTTAGGATCAGATTTAATGTAGTTTACAAATTTGGTAGTTTGGCCCAGATTCTACAATAACTACTGCAGTCAATAGTGATTTCTGACCTTCTGTTCAATCTACCCACATATTTTTCGTTCAAATTAGGGGTTCACCACCACATTAGAAAATAAGTAAATAAGACATTCCATCTGTCCAATACAATAATTTAGAATCTATATCAGAATATGCATAATATGTAGAAAAAAATTACAGACTCAGACACAGAAAGCCAGGAAGAAAGACAATCTTTGTTATCATTACCTGTAAATAATTACAATTATAACAAGTATTAAAGTTAGTAATATAACAATTTTACTATTATTTGTAACAAAAGTAACAAGCACGCTCATGCATACATTTAAATGAGAACAGTAGTCTCATAATTTGATAATAATAAATATTAAATTGAACTTGATTGAATAAGCACACTAGCTGATAGCATCAAACTACTTCAAAGCATCTTCCTTTATGTACAGTTTGTATTTTTTGAGTTATAAATAAGCCAGTCAGCCTGTGAACTGCACTGTTCANCCAGTAAGCCAGGACTGTTGGTAAATTATGGAAAGTGGCTTGGCGAGTTCATCTGCTAGTTCTTTCATGACCCTCGGGTGGATGCCATCCGGTCCCATAGACTTGTGAGGGTCCAAGCCACTCAGCAAGTCTCTGACGACCTCCTTTTGGATTACAAGGGGGTTATCCTGCACCCCAGCCCCCTCCATGCCACCGCTGGTCCAGTTGTCCTGCGGACAGTCCGTTTTGCTATTAAAAACAGAGGCAAAGTGTGCATTAAGTATTTCTGCTTTCTCCTCGTCTTTGGTTACTATATTGCCCTCTGCATCCAATAGGGAGTGGAGGGTGTTACTGCCTTTCTTTTTACTGTTAATGTACTTGTAGAAACTTTTCTTATTGTCCTTGACAGAGACAGCTAGGTTGAGCTCTGCCTGGGCTTTCGCCTCTCTGGTTTTCCTCCTGCACCGCTTCACAGCTTCCTTGAGCAGACTCTGACTCACCTCCCCTTTTTTCCAGAGGTTGTACATCCTCTTTTTCTCCCCCAGCTCCTTCAGGAGCCAGAAAAATCCAGAGAAAAAGTGCTGCTCAGATATCTCGTATTGATGATAGTGTCTTTTGCTAGCTTATTCTGAAGAGTTTCAATACAGACAAAGCTGTTTCAAGTTAGATAGAAAAAGTATAGGAGAGTTTATTTTGTGTATAAATTTTTAAAAATATACTGTATAACTTAGAAGGTTAGAAGTACAATGCAAAGCTCTCTTAATAAAAGACAGGTATTTCAGCCAATCAGCAGACTTAAAGTGTGTCTTTTTACATAAAACATTGGGTTTCTGTTACAAGGTTTAAACTGCTTAGAAGTTAGACACTATCTGAGGTTGTCAAATAAGCTCATTTTAAAATACAGATATTTTCTGAGATGGTGCCTTAAGATGTGATATAAAGAACACAGATAGCAAGCTTAGTTAACTTTAATATAGCTAAATACATGGAAACTAACAAAGTAACCAAAACAGACTTTTAAAAGTTTTTAAAAATAATATGCAGACCACCAGTATTCTATCCATTACTCACAAAAAACTAGCTATGTCTACGTTACTCTACACCAGCAACATTAACTCCCAGAGCCTTACAGGTAGATTACTGATCATTGCCATGGGACGGACCAGGATTGGCCTTATAATCACCTGCAGGCAAGTTTGAAAATCAGTGGTCCACAGCTGTTTTTAGTGTTACCTACATGTAGTACAGGGCCTGTATAAGTATGCGCTTAAGTACTCTGCAGTTTCATACTAAAAGCTGGCCCTCAGGCTTATGACTTACACTGCACCCCAGATCTCCACTTGTTTTCTTCTAAAATTCAGTGGTGAAGGCATAGCAAGGTTTTAAAAGTCCTCTCCACTTAGTCGTCCAGCTCTGACATTAGAATTAATGATTCTATGGGTCCCTTCCAACTCGGAATAACCTGTGAACTACATGGCACCTCAAGCAACATGCCACATGGGCACTTGGGCAGGAGGAGTGATATATTTAACTGTTACTTTAAAAGGTTTATGATTTTGATTTTAGCTCTTGACTCTCCCATCAGGTTATTACAAATTTGATTATTTCAGTGAAAGAGGTTTAACCCTGAAGCAGGTTACCCAGAGAAGTCGATGTCCCTTTCCTAGAAGTATTCAAAGATTGGATAGGGGCTTGGAACAACTTGGTCTAGTAAATTATGACCCTGCAAATGGCAACAGGATTAGGACTGGATGATCTTTCAAGGTCACTTCCAACTCAAACCATTCTATGATGCCACAATTTTGTTCCCATTGTGCTTAGAGAGTAAGATAGGCAAGGAGGCAGAGGTAACAGGAAATTTGTTTCAGAAACATTTAGAGATACAGAGCACCCCCAGATATCATGGGGGGATGGGTCTGGATGGGTCCCGTGAGTTATGTAATGAGTGAAGATATCGAACATATGACTATTCCGTTACCCCCCTCCACGTGCCCTCCATTAATTGTGTCTGGAGGGCAGCCCTGGGAATGTGGCTTTCACTGTACCACCTTATTAAAGTAGAGGAAGTGCCTTTTGGTGCCTCCCGGGTCGTGGAATCTGGGGTTCAAGATGTTATACGCACACTTGCAGTTGCACAACTCGCTGAAAATCCAACCGCAACTAATTGAATATGTGTATATGTGAACCACGAATATGCAGGGTTTCATTGTATTTTGTTAGAAGATTGAGAGGAGATTATCCTTCTCACACAGTCCCTTCCGCAGCCTTCTATGAGAAGTGATGACATTTGAGTCACCTCTTGAGAGGAAAATGAACATAGTCTCTATCTCTGAATGGGAGGAAGAAACAAGCAAGCAGCACCATGTATAAGTATGCATCACCAGAAAATAAATATTCACAAAAATCTATTAAATGATTGGGTAGTAAAAAGGAAAATTTTTCTGTATGCAAAACCCTGGAAGAGCTTTGTGTGGGCAGGCAGCAAACAGCCATATGTCTTGCAAGCAGGGAGGGAGGGCAGGGGCTCAGCTCAGCTCAGCCCAGCCCGGCTCCCTCCCCTTCCCCTCACCAGGTGCACTCGCACCCCCACACCGGGGCCCGTTGCAGGGCAACCAGAGTACTGTTGCACGGGATGTGACACAAGCTGCGACGCGTCCTCTGAGCTGGGGGAACAACAACAGCTTGACCACACAGGCCCTCGCACCCCCACACCCCACTCCCCATGTAGCACCGGGGCTGCTGCTACTTCCCTCCTGTGTCAGGAAGAGCTGGTCCTGAGGCAGCTGCCTCACGCTCACATAAACTTGTACAGCTCTGATTGGGAACTGGCAACTGGCATTTTGGGGGGGTTGTTTTTATTACTTTTAAGGTTTTTCAGTCTGCGAAGCCAGCTACCTCTTGCAAGCCAGCGCTGGACACTGGGGACAGGGCAGCGGTGTTGGGGAGGTACGGAGGGAGTGCAGGTGCTGCCCCGTGGGTGCGGGAGCTGGGAGCTGCAGGGCTACCCTTCCATTTGCGACCCCAGTGACAAAGGGCACTGCAGGGGGATCTGTGGGGGCCGCTGGGGTGGAGGGGAAGGTACCCACTTCCGCACAGACACACACAATACCGGCACCCTCTTGCAGCCTGGCAGAGAACAATGCCAACCATGCAACATTCCGAGGGCTGCCATTGTCTCTGTGGCGTCCACCCATAACTGCTCCAGCAACTGCCCTGGCTCCAGGGCCATGGCAGCAGCTCTCCTTCCCACTTGTCCCGGCTCGGCATGGCGTGGGTGTCTGCCCACCCCAGCTCAGTAGGAAGGTGCCTCCTGCTCTCATATACAGACACACACAATGGCAGACCCATCCCCCGTCTTGCAGCCCTGCAGAGGAGAATTCCAGCTGTGCAAAACCACACATTTACACTACACGCATCCTGACCATGCTGCTGTGGCTCCCAGGCAGGACTTATCTGCATATTCATGAGCAGACAGGGTTTGCGGTAGGTTCTGTGCACATGCGAGGTCACACAACTCGCTGGAAAATCAACCGCAACCATTCGGATCCCTCAAATTATAGATCACGAATGTGCAGAGGATCACTCTAGTTGATAATTTTTGCCTACCTGCAGAAATTCTTTTCATGTAATATGCTGACAACAACTCTTTGTCAATGTCAATTTTCAAAAATGCAAGAGCCAGCACTACGGAGGTAAAGTAATAATAGAACTGGCTGGAGACAGTTAAAAATTTTGTTCCGGTCCTGCCATGTGACCAATAAATAGTAAAATTGGAGAAGGGGAGAGGAAGAGAAAAAAGAAAAGAAAGTGAGGGAGTCAGAGAGGGATGAAAACAATGTTCCATAAGGCACACCCATGATGAATGTCAAGTATTTGGACAAATTTTGGAAAGTCTAATATATTTTTTGAATACTGAAATTTTAACTAATCTGACACTGCTGATCATAGAGGAAGACTCATTTTGAATGCCTTTTTTTCCCACTCAACTCTGTCGTTGAATTATTTTGAGTTAGACAACTCTGGAAACAACATATTGTGAAGAAACAATCCATGACACTGACTAAAGAAGAAATGGTCAAAACGTGGAAGCAGAAGACCTGGATATTTTGAAACTAATACCTGTCCAGAATATTAGATTTTTAATGTTTTTATAAACTGGAGAGCAATTAAAGTTGTGCAGTCTGGGAATGGTTTATTAAGAGATTCAGATAGATTGTTTTGGAAAACTAGACACTTAAATAAAAGGCATTTAATGTGTCAGAAGGGTACTCACAATCTAGAGAGAAGCCAGAGAAAAGAATGCTACCCAGGTGAACGATTCAGTGGACTCAGCAGATTTGATATTCTGAGAACCTTCATAGCATAATATTCCTATTGCAAAATATTTTTGTTAAAAGCACATTATTGAAATACCCTTTAAAAAGTTATGTTTTTATGTAAGAAAGGATATAAAATACCCTTAAATACTTTTCTTTGTTTTTTTTGTTTTCAACTTAGATTTCAAGAGTTATTTTTTTCCAAGTACAATTGGTTTCATTGGCCACTTTATTTTATTATTCTTATTTTTAATCTGCTCCAGTGTTTTATTTCCTGATTCTCATTCTTACAGGTGCTTATTGTTTTAATAGGTTCAGCTTCCTGCTACCCTTGCTACTGTGAAATGATGATGAGTAATTAAATATTAAAATATTTGGTGTTTGACTTCTAGTAGTATGTCAAAAAGGGTTAAATTGCTATCCTCTCCATAAAAGGATTGTAAGTCCAAGAAATTTAATTACATATTCAGCTCCAAAATACGTAGCTCATATTTTTAGATACTAAGTATAATCACAGAATCACAGAGATATAGTTGAAATTTTAAAAAAAACTGCTTTGGATTATTAGGAAGGTTATTATTTGTATTAGATATACTTATATATTAAATTCTTGTAAATTACTGCTGTTACTACTGCTACTACTGCTACTTCAACCTCTATAGAGAGAGGTACTTCTCCTAAGTGTAGAGAAATGCCTGTCTTTGGTTTACAGTAGAGATAATGTCTTCCAGAAAATTAATGAAGCACAGAGTACTTCTTCGCCAGTGCTTTTCTGATTACCACTCTATTGTTTGAAGACTTTGGAATATTTAGCCCATTATTGACTACTATCTTGTCTTTTTTTTTTTTTTTTTTTTTTTTTCTCTTTGGTTTCCCTTCCCCCTTTTTTTTTTTTTTTTTTTTCACTGAGTTGCCATTCCCACTGATTTTTTAAGCCTTGATCTTTCCATGACCTATCTCAACTTAGATGCCATCAACTAGCTTCAAATGTCCCCAAGTAGAATTCTAAAATTTTATCTGTCTCTCAGAGTTCATTAAAGAAAAACTGATTTTGAAGTATGACATTGAGGTTACGCTTCCAAATACTGATACTCTCAAACAAAGTTTGGGTTGGTTACTGATGGGTATTAGACTGAGCCAGAAGGAACCAGCACAATAAAAAAGAGCTTTTCCAAAATTCTTTGGTAATAAATGATTACTCAAAATGATATCAGGGTTTAGAGATGTAACAAAACTAATAATGTTTGCAATAAAATTATATGTAGCTGAACAAAGTAATTTAAATAAAATAGTCAAGCAAAGAAACAAACATAGAAACGTCTGGTGAACTGTAGCAGCCAAGAGGACAATGATGAGTTGTTGCACAACCAGATGAATTTTCTTGAAGAAGTTCATAAATTTTTCACTTAGAACCTTGGGGCTCCAGAAAGAAAGCACAGACCCATGGTGAAGCCATTCAGAGACCTTATATGGATATGCATTAAAGAATAAAGAGTGCCTGACTTGTAAAACTCAAAAACTGAGTCTTAGTAGTTTCTTTGAAGAGCTTAATTCTAGGCAACAAAAATCCAAATGAGACCTCTGCTCATGCAAAAAAAGGTAACTTTTCTTCCTTCCTATTATGCTATTAGGATAATAAAGTTTTGTTTTTTCTCTAAATTCTTTTTCTATTTTTGTTGAAAGAAACAGGATTAAATTTTCCCAAATTGGGTGCAGGAGAGTGTGGGAACAGTGATGTTACTCTGCATTCCCTAAAGGCATGTTTTTGTCCTTTAGTAGACAGCTTAAAATATGAGTCTTGTGGGTCCCTTCCAACTCATAGTATTCTGTGATTCCGTGATTCCGTGAATAGCTCATGGTATTTACCATATTGCTCAGGACATTCTGGGAGCCAGTGGTCCATCTCAATTCACTTTGGTAAGATGAAACGACTGCAGACATTTCTAGAAAATCCTTCGCTGTCTCTGAGAGCAGACTTTGATGAGCGCTTTGATAGTCAACTGACAAGTGATGTGACACTTTTAGCAACGGAACAGTCAGGTGTTTTTATGTGTGTTTGAAGAAGCCATGAGAAGTTCAACAAAGAAACTTTTAACTCGCTCATGAAAAAGGAGGTCAACGCAGCCATATCCTGTCTGAAGAGCTATAGAATTTCAACTCTGCTAAATTACTTTCACAGTCAAAGACATCACTGATTGTAGAGCTATTCCCAACCCTATTCTTAAACTGGAGTTGCTCTACACTCATTTGCTTGTCCCAGCTGCTACTTTATATCAATACTTAAACAAAAGAGTTCAGACTGGGGTTATTCAGGATGGTAGTGGGTATTCATCTGCTGTAGTTAGTGAGCATTACAATAAAAAATAAAGTTATTCTGAACAATTCAACAAAGTAGCTGATCAAGCACTGGCAATCCAACCAATAGCAATGTTTGCCAGAAAATTAATATAAGGCGTTTATCTATTGTCATGACAAGGTAAAACAAGCACTAGCATTTGTATTTACCTCCTAATCAATGAGCTATATTCTTCTTTCAGAGGATTAAAACTTCTTTCTCTTTGTTAATGTTTAGAAGACAATTTTCTTTACAAAATAGTGTTTTTGCCTTTTTTCTTAAAAAAGACAAGCAAAAAAGCAAATACTCCATGTTTATGTGGCAGTGGTAAAAAAATGAAAAGGAGAAGCAGCAGAGTAATCTGATATAATAATAATATAATAATATAATAATAATAATATTTAAAACTGGCTGACACTTGATTGTTTATGCATTAATCCCTCTCTACTTTGTGGTTCACCATTTGAAGCTTCAGTACATCTTGGGTTTTATTTTCCCTAGCTTTACTGACTTGACCGTATTTACTGCTACTTCGCAGGTTTCACTTGTTGCAGCATCTTTTTGGAATTGATCCCCTGTGATATTCACGGGATTACTGTATAATATTTTTTGTAATGAAATTTGTGTTGTTAGAGGTAGAAGCAAAACTCAAGATAGTCTCTAAACATTCTTTTCTCAGTATAATGTCTACATTTTTATTTAGCAAGTAGATCTGTAATGGAAAGGAACCGATTCCAAACTTTTTAACAATTTCAAAGAAAACCTGGAATGTAGAGAAATGTAGAAATAATAAAGCCAAATTGGGAATACAGCAATGCTTTTGATGTAGCAAGTGATCATAACTCTTAGAAATGGTAAAGAACAACTTTCATTTGAATACAGTTACCCCTTTCTATCCACCTAAATCAACATTTAATTCCTATTCTAAGTGTATCTTTTCTTTTATAGACCTCTCTGTGCAAGAATTTTTCAAGTCAACAGTGTATGCTAATCAGGAGCGGTATCTCTGCTTCTCAGTGAGGTGAAATTCTACATCCCAGAAAATATTAGAACTCTTTTGCATGAACATGCACTAAGCATATGTCTGTAGGGTAAGTCATGGGAACTCTTTCCTGTTCCTGGATGTAGTTTGTAATGCTTTTAAACACAGGATTCTTGTGGTGTATGTCAGGAGAAAGACGACAGAAGTTGTAATATTGTTTATTCTAATGCAGAAATGTCTTTCACTCTTTAACTTCTCTTGAGAGGACTTAAAAAAGGCTGTTCAAGATGTAATTTTTGTCTAAGCTGCAAAAACTTATAACCCTCCTTCGCACACATTTTTCTAGAATCCTATTGGAATTTCTTAGCTAGCAGGATGCTATTTACAGCTGCAGTGAGTAATTATCTAACTATGCGAGTCTTAAGAGTATGAATGTTCACAAGAAGATTGCAAATTTTAAAACTTACTGAACCTTAGATGGACACAGTAGAATAAGAAAAGGTGGAAGAGAAACAAAGTCTATATCCAGAAATAATAGTAATTTAGCAATGTGATATAATGGAGTCTGCCCAGGGAGGTGGTGGAGTTGCCATCCCTGGAGGGGTTCAAGAGAAGACTCGATGAAGTGCTCAGTGACATGGTGGGAGGCTTGGATAGATGGAGCATGGTGCCCATGGTTCCACACTTGTGGGCCTGATCCCTGG
>WEKX01017399.1:28990-44472 GCA_013390025.1 Pitta sordida | reverse complement strand
TATTGTCCAAATTTTTGATGACAAGGTTGAGGCGGTATTCTTATGGACTCCTGCAGCGGTCTATACCACTCTGTACAATTTATGGGGTCAAATTAAGTGTACATAATCCATAAACAGTGGATAAGCCACTTGGACCCCCACTGGTTCCCAGGTTGTGCTCAGTGGTTCCAGGGTTTAAACACATTTTTTTTTTATTTTTTTTTTTTTAATCCGGAGCATGGTGCAAAGAACCGNAACAGATAACACATTCCCCCTTTCCTCCAGGAGACAGGGGGGGACAGGAGTAGGGGAAAGCCAGGCAGCTTGTGTTTCTCTGTCACTGCTCAGGGGAGGAGGACATTTCCCTGCATTCCATGGGGTCTTTCCTATGGGAGAAAGTCTTTCAGGACCCTCCCCAGTGTGAGTCCAATCCCAGGGGCAACAGCTCTTCCATACTCTGCTGCCCGGGGATCACTCCACAGGGTGCAGTTCTTTGAGCACTGGCTGCACTGCTTAAACTGGGTCCTATCCCAAAGCACACAGATCCTACCAGGTATAGTTCTGCCACACAGAGTGGACTTCTCTCCACGGGCTACACGTCTCTTCTGGTACTCTGCTTCAATGTGGGCTCCAATGGGCTGCAGCCTCCCTCCAGCACCCACCTGCTCCAACGTGGGCTCCTCCTTCCATGGGCTACAGGTGGATCTTCTGCATCCCTGTGTTCTCTCCATTACATGGGCTGCAGGGGAACAGCCTGCTTCACCATGGTCATCACCCCAAGCTGCAGGGAGATGTCTGGAACACCTCCTCCTCCTTTGGCCCTGGTCTTGGTGCCTGCATTGTTGTTACAACTTCTCACAGCTTTCTCTGACAGCCATCTTCTTGCTGTAATTTTTCTTTTCTACCCTTCTTAAATATGTTATCACAGAGGTGTCTCTATCTCTCCTGATTGGCCTGGCCTTGGCGGGCTGCAGGCCCAGCCAGGAGCTGGCTGGCATTACCTCTGCCAGCTGTGAGGGAGGTTTCCAGCAACTTCTCAAAGAAAAGCCTCCTCCATAGCCCCCCCGCTGCCAGAAAAAACCAGCCACAGCAAACCCAGCACACCACCACTGCTCAGCACACCCCAGCCACACCAGAGAAGACACTGCTCTGCCAGCGGCTCTGGTACCAAGATGCTGCACACCCTGGCCAAGCCAGGGAAGGCAGGAACCTCTCTGTTGGTGGCTCAAGCACCATCCTCGCATCCCAGCTCCTTGTTGCCAGCCACGAGAGCAAGCTAGGTGGCGGTGTGGCTACCCCAGGGATTTCCCCAGGACTCTCCAGGGAGGGAGAGGTCAGAAGATATCTCCTGCACCATCACAAGCTTTGGGGCAGCCCCAGGAATGCCCGCCAGCAATCCAGGGCTGGGGTGGGCAGTGTGATGGTAGGGGCTTAATTGCATATTAATTAATGATTATTCATTAATGATTATTAATTAATTAATGAGCTGCTTATCTTCTCAGAGCGAGGGCTTCATGGTAGCCTTGGAGACCTGAAGCCCCAAAAAACTTGAGGGTCAACTGTATACAAATATGAATAATAGCAGCAGGCACCTAGAGTATAATAAAAAAATCCTTTCAAGAAGAAAATAAAAACCAAACAGTTGGCAATATGCCTATTTTTTTTTCTGTGTGTATTCTTTATATAGCATACATTAAGCAGTGAGTGTGATTTAAATGCCTATGCTCAGATTCAAATCACTGCAGCACTTAACTGTTGTTGAAAAAATGTCAGAAAAGAACAAAATAAAACAAAAACCCCTGACTAAACACCTTTTGTTCAAGTCCCAGCTCCATTAAGTCTTCTAGACAGGACTTCCTTTGTGAAAAATTTTAATTCCCAGTATCTTCTTTAGAACAGTAGTTGTCCCTTACATGATCTATAACTCTTGCATAAATAAGCAGCATAAACTCTTTCCAAATTTTCTGTGTCAGGCATGATTTTTCATAAACATATCTGTTTACAAAAATCTAGGAACAATTATCCAAAATAAGTAAATTATTATTTATGTAATGCTGGTAAGATGTGATATAGAAAAACTTGTATTTTTGTCTTTATTAATCCATATTTTTTCTGCCAATATGTACTTTAAACACTTCCTAATAATATGTAATATAGGCAACTTTCTGTTATTTATTTACTTGTGCACTATCAATTTATTGATGAAAAATTGTAGTTTCAGATGAAAAACATACAGCCTTTTGGAAAAAAAACCCATTCTATAGTATTCCACAGAACACTTTATTTTCTGAATAAACTGGTTTTTTTCCCATACTGGTTTGACAAGACAAAAGGTAGAAAAATACTTTGATAGCTGCATTTTGTTCATACATGTAAGTCAAATTCCAGTGCAACAAACAGGAACACTCCTCTTGATTTGAGCTGACATCGAAATTGTTTTTTCATGATGACATCTTGGTTCAGACTTCAGAAAACGAGTAGTACTATAAGGCATTATTCTTGTGCTACCTGTACTACTACCTCAGTTACTTGTTTGGCTTTTGAATTTCCAGAAATCAATTAAGCCAGAAGTTAACTATGTATAACTGATATGCAAAGGAAAACAAAAGGATTTTGGACACTAAAAAAATTATTTGGCTCATGTCTTACCTATCTGTGTTTTTCCTTGCGTTAAGTCCTTTGTTAATAAGAGAAAATGAAGGTTACTTGTTGTTTCTATACTGTGAAAAAAAGTCTTTCTTTGTCATGCTCTGTAACCCTAGTTGAAGACTCTTGTATATTGATCAATATATGATAATCTGTAATAAATTTTGCACTCTTATTTTGAGGTTTTTACAATCCAAATGTATTACCAAACTGTGATCTGTTCTGCAGGGATCCTTGCACTAAATTTTAGTACATTATCTGGGGAAGGGTGCCTTATCCTGACAAGGAGATAGAAGATAGAAGGGCTACACACCCTGGGGCTCAAGTGAGTGGCTTTACTGAAGACTGCAGCTGACAGTCAGGTTGAACTATAACAGTGAGATCTATTCAAACATTGTTGTTTAAGCTCAGCTGACAATTAAGTACCATTCATCCTCTTGCTCAGTCCACCTCTCTCCCCCACCCTGGTAGAATGGAGTGGAGAATCAAAAGTAAAACATGTAGGTTGAGATAAGAAGAGTTTAATAATTGAAAACAAAGACAAATACAATAATAACAGTAAATAATGATAATAAAAAGAGAAAGGAAAAAACAAACAAGTGATGCACACTACAACTGATCATCACCTGGTGATAGATGCCATATCCTGTTTCCAAATCCTGATTGGCCCCTTCTTCTGGGTAACTCCCCCAGTTTATATACTGAACCTTTAGCATTTACATTTCCATGTTGAAACTTGATACAGAATAAGGAACTATATCTCATCAGACTCGACTAGATTTTGTTATGATAACAGTGTATATATGAGAAGTATAATGAGAAGTAACTAAGTTTTTACAAATATATTGAGCATTTGTGACCCCTTAAGAGCTTTCTCGGGCTGTGAATCCTTCAGTCAACCTCTCCTGGTCTTGATGTGACTACCAGTTAAAAAAGGAGACATAAAACCTCAATCACAGAATCACAGAATATTCTGAGTTGGAAGGGACTCGCAAGGATCATCGAGTCCAACTCAAATGGCACCACAGCCTCCCTGGTGGGAATTGAACCCCGGTCTCCCTCATGAGAGATGGGAACACTCACTACTGTACTAAAGTGGATTAATAAGAGATATAATATTTTATGCAATATGTACCAATATTTTTTATTAATTCTGTGACCGTGGGAAGAGGGAATTATAACCATACAGAACACAGCTGAAGAAAGTTCCTTAGTATTCTTCCAGCAAATGTTTTTGTTTAACTTTGCGGACAAAACACTTCTGCCCTACTTGGAGTTGATGGTAATTTTTATGACAGACAAATTAATTCTCATCATGATTATATTTTACTGTTCAGAGAGATCCCTGAAGACTGGCTGCAAGTTGTTCATCATTTAGTAGAGTTGATTTGACATCAGTTCTGAATTCCATAATGGCAAATGTGTCATTTAAACATTCTTGACCAGAGTGACTTAAAGTATCTTCAACCTGAATGAATTCAGAGGTTTAGCACATTTTTTCGAAGAAAGTTTTCTGGAGCAGATTAAATTAATAACTAGCTAATTAAACAAAAATCATTGAACTACCTTAATTCATCAGGAAATGATCTAGGGTAAAACTAAAAAAAAAAAAAAAAAAGAGGGTATGAAAAATGGAGTGGTTTGCATCAAAATGCTTTCATTACTGTAAATGTGTCTGAATACTCTGGTTTGGGGGTTTTTTTGTTCTTTTACTGGGGCATTGTACAAAACCCCCTCTTTCTAATTCATAAGTGTCAATTCGTATACACATTTGTATATGGCATCATGAAGGAGATCAGTTCAGAATAATTTTCCATTAGTTCTAACAAAAAAGTGGGAAAAAAATCTGCTGTGAAAAGATGTTTAGCAGATGTAAAATTGTCATATATAATCTATAAAACATTATATCAGCAACAGGGCCCTTGTTGATAAAATGAACAGTGTCTGTTTGGGATTTAGCTAACTGTCCCGGTTCTGCCAATTACGTACCAAGTGTCAGAGTTAATTTCCTTAAAGTCAGTGCTCTGAAATACACTCCTGTAATATGTAATATTAAAACCCATTCAAATTCATATTCTCTGAAAAGTGACAGAATTAAGGTTTGATTTCTATGTCAAGGACTGAATTTTGGAAGGAATTTAAAACACACTATAAGAATTTTAAGACTTGGTGATTGAATGTGACATGCCCCATTATAACAAAATCCCACCTATTCTAGACTCCTCTAGAGGCAAATGATTAAACAGAATATATTGACTCCCAAGCTGAAGTGTTTTTTTTAATGTCAGAATGAAGATTAATATTTTTAAAGATATATATCTCAAAGAAATCATCAAGAAAATAAATTGAAACAATCAAGTCTTCAATTTCCTTGTAAGTTCATCTAAACCTACTGTTCCACATTTATGCAAATCAGTAAATAAAATGCTTACCACCAGCCTTAGTTGTCCTAGAAGTCTTAGTTACAACCACGCTGATACCTGGGAACTTGAACTTCGAAACAAATGAAGATACTAATAATTTGGTGGAGTAGACAGACTATTACTTCTATATAGAATTTATTTTTCTTAGATTCCTTTGGTCAAGTTTTGGGCTAAACCACAATTGAAGTAAAGTGGAAGAAGTGATTGCAAGCAATGAGAAATCTAATGCAGGAAGGAAAAATATAAGACTTCAGGAATGAGAACAAAATTGTGGTGAAGAAAACAGGTAGATCAGGGGATCAATTTGGCTATAATGAGATAATGGCAAAAGACTATATTCACTAGTATATATTCTAGGTTTTTAAGAGATCCGCAAAATGGAAGTTAAGAAGCAAGAAGGGTGGTGATGAAAAAACTGAAACATGAGAAATTATTGAGTTGAATATGGGCAAAATTCAGGCTTTACCAAAAATTAAAGTGCTTTTTTTTAATAGATGTTAAAGAATTTGGGAAACTACTGTGATCATGTGCAAAAACATTCCTCTTGGTAAGGATGACATCAGCATACATGATAATGATTTGAACATGTGAAGAAAAAGGTTCCCCTTAAAGTTATTTAGATATGTATTTTGCCATGTATACAAAAATTCAGATAAATTTTAATATAGATGATCAACAGACCTATTGATGAAGAAAACTAACAATACTTTGCAGATGTTGTATAAATTGTTCATACATATGTCCTCACACATATATTCCACAAAATGTCAAAAGTCTACATTATTCCAAGTTAAGAATTAGCATTTGAATTAGCATTCAAATGTGACCAACCATATAACAGACCTAGAGGCACTGAGAAAGTACAGGCTAGATGGGCCAAGAAGCCAGATGGAATAATATTTGGAATAATATTTTTCAGGCCTTGGCATCAAAAATCTGTGATGTTATCCAAATGATTCCTACACCCTATAAAACTTGTTTCCTTCAAACAACATGTTAGTAATATAAACTATTCAGCTATAGAATGATATCACAGAATCACAGAATCAGAGAATACTATGAATTGGAAGGGACCCACAAGGATATAAGCAATTTATTTGAACTAATCTTACATGAAAAAAAATGTATACACATACTTGAGAATATTCTTTTAAAATTACACTTAGGATGGATATGTGAAAGTTAAAACACAGGCTTTTCCCTTCATGCTTGATAAGTCTTGTTTTCTGTTTCTAAAACATTTCAAGGGATGTCACCCTGAAATAGTACTAATAAATAGGATCTAAGACAGTAATCACAAGCAATTCTTACGAAGCCCAGATTCTTATATATAAATATTCTTTTATATTATTTCCATGAAGAAATACAAGCTTTTTTACTACAGGAATTTGAGTTTTATGACAGCCACTGAAGTAATGGTGGTTTTGCTCTTAGTTGAGCCTCGAGACCATTTTAGAAATCTCTCACTGCAAGGTTTCTCTGGACCTGATTTTTGTGAAAATTTTATTATCTTTACTGAGTATCTTCCACACAGCTCAAGTCACATCAAAGCCCCATTGGAATTTCTAGACAAAACACGGAGACAGAGTGTCAAAGAGTATAAAGCAAATCCAGCAGCAGCTGTGTGAATGGAAGGAGGTTGTTACTTCTCTCTTTCCCCAGTAGCCTAGCTTCAGTCCCCAAGAACACAGAGAAACACACAGAATATTCTGAGTCAGGAGGGGCCCACAAGGATCATCAGGTCCAATTCCTAAATTAGTGCCCATACAGGGATTGGAAACACAACCTGGTGCCATGAGCACCATGCTTTTTCTATCTGGGCTAATCTCAGGGTCGTGTCATCATTATTTTTTTAAAATTATTATTCACTCCCTATCCCATCATCCCATTATCTAGACCATGTCACTGAGTTCCTCATCCAGTCTTCTCTTAAACACCTCCAGGGATGGCAACTTCACCACCTCCCTGGGCAGACCATTCCACTGAGGAATCACTCTCTCTGTGAAAAAGTTCTTGCTANCTGGCCACCTGGGCACACTGTTGACTCATGTTAAGTTTTCTATAAACCAGCACTCCCAGGTCACTTTCCACCTGATCATCCTGCAGCCACTCCACCCCCAGCCTATAGTTCTCCATAGGGTTATTGTAACCGAAGTGTCACCCTTCTCTGGACCCTCTCAAGCAGTTCAACATCTTTCTTAAACTGGGGACCCCAGAACACAATACTCAAGATATGGTCTGAACCAGTGCTGAGTATAGGGGAAGAATAACTTCCCTAGTCCTACTGGGCACACTGTTCCTGATACAGGCCAAGATGCCATTGGCCCTCTTAGTTCTTTCTGATTTGTTAGCTTCATGATAACTCCCTAAACAATTTCAGATCAGTTGGTAAATACTTGCTGTTTAAACTGCTTAAATTAACTTTGTCTTTTTTTCCTGAAAAAAAGGTTACAAAGAGCTTACACAAGGAGCTTAATGGGCAGCTCTGGCATGGTAGTGATGAGCAATTGGGGCAGCTAAAGGCTGGAGCAGGAATTGCCTTTCCTGAAAGAAGTGCAGCTGGAGGAGTTACAGGCTGAGACTTCATGCTGAACTGTTCTAGCTGGATAGAAAGAGCTGGATACTAAAAAGAAAAACAACAAAAAAATAGTTTTCAAAGAATTGGTAAAATTCAGTACAAAAGGGATTAATCCAATGATCTCTCTTTAGTGTTGATTACAGAACTGAGGAGTAAATTTGATTAGAAAAGACCTGAAACTAACAGGTCCAAACTATTACTTACAGTCTAGGCAGTTTTTCCTTTGTTGTCATGAAATACAAGAGAAGGCTATATCTATATACATATTTTTTTTTTTTTAATATGGGTATAAAAAGGAAGTCTTGCATTAATACTACTCAAACAAGACTATACTTACTACCTGTAAGTGTACTCTACAACAGCATTTGCCATTAAAATCAGTATTTAGTGGTATTAAGTGGAACTCTGCTTTTTTCACTATAAAAAAATAAAAGAACCTGACCTCAACATGAAAATTACTCCTTTCATCTGAGTCCACAGTCCATTTGCACTGAGGTTGTGAAGAAATTTATTTCTAGAAATAATGAACAAGAGAATAGCAATACTTAGTTAAAACATTGTCATGGAATATTCTTTCAAAAGAGGCAACTATATCACGTTACAAGAATTCTCCATTTTCAGCTTGAGTTCTCCAACTTCTCTTATGTGTTCTGACAAGAAGTTGTCTGGCTCCATCTGTTCTATACAATTTCCATGGAAAGTTAAAAACAGCAATAAGATCTCTCTTCAGATTTATTTTCTAGAACCAATCACACACAAATTCTACTTGCGCACCATGTACTCCAGTGTCCTGACTGTCTCTGTGGCTGCTGTTGTGCATACTCTAGTGTATCAATATGTATGTATTGTCAAGATTCAGAACTTCAGGTGTGACTTCAGAAGTGCTACATATAGGGTAAAGCTCTCCCTGAGCTCCTTGGTTCTTCTGGCTACTCTTCATAATACAGTCCAGTATATAGTTGACTCACTATATAGTTGGCTCACTCCTTGTGCTTGTCCAAGTCCCTCTGGATGGCATCCTGTCCATCAAGTGTGTCAACTGCATCACTTAGCTTGGTGTCATCAGTAAGTTATTGTCCATAGGAGCATGCTACAGGGATAGGCAAAAAGCTTCCAAGTATACATGGATGAGCATACTGTGTCAAAACTTTTGGCCAAAGCATTTTCTTCTGCTCCATAGTTCATTTAAAATGCCATAGATATCTGTACTTTGAAACCCTGTCATGACAAGGAAAAGTGAATTTGGGCTTTAACAAGAGTTGTTGTTCACATTTAACGTACAAAAAAGTCACAGAATTGTCTGAGTTGGAAGGGACCCAAAAGCATCATGAAATCCAAATCTTAAAGTGAAATGTGAATGGCCCATATGCGCACCAAAAACTACAGCCTTGGCATTATGAACACCATGCTCTAACCTACTAGGTTAATCTCAGGATCATATCTATGCTTGTTGTTCTTAGAGGTTTTTTTCTTAAAGATTCATAAGCCGATGAAGAAAGAGTTTGGATTTTAACACGTAATTCCTGTATGACTCAATAATATTTATGCTCACTTTCTCATGATGGAAATGTGAGAAAAGGATCTCAAAATACAAATCCATTATACCCGAGTGATGTTCGTCATACAGGGCCACAGTCACCTCTGCCGCCGGGGCCACACAGCTGGGGGTTGCCCACTGGCTCCAGCTCACCACTGCTGTCCAGGCAAGAGGGGACAGACACTTTGTGTGCCTCTGATGACAAAAAAACCCCAGGTGCCTGAATTCACCCTGAAGGAAAATGGAAGGAAATACACAATGATAAGTATTGGAAAACATCTCAAACATAACCCATGACACTGGTGAAAAACACAAGTGTGGTGGTGCCTCAGGGACTTTACTGTTTAACAAAACACACCATATTACTCTATATCACTCGTTGGCACTGCAACTATGCAGCCCATGGGGTCCTGGTCCTGCTGCTGAGAGATGGTCATTTGCCCACTGGTGCAGCAGCTCCACCAACAAGAAATAGCCATGTAGCCCTGTCCCTTTATCAAAACAAAAAATGTGAAGAATTTTCAACAGAACAGGTACCAAAAAGGAAAAAGTTACCTTCAACCCATAACAGTTGCTTAGTCTGGGGACAAGGACACTCAGTGGAGACCTTGTTGCTCTCTACAACTACCTGAAAGGATGTTGCAGCCAAGTGGGTGTTGGACTCCTTTCCAGAGCAACAAGTGACAGTACAAGAGGAAATGGTGTTAAGTTGTGCTAGAGGAGGTTTAAACTGGATATTAGCAAATAGTTCTTCAGTGAAAGGATTGTGAGGCATTAGAACAGGCTGATCAGGGAAGTTTGGAGTCACTGTTTCTGGAGGTATTTAAAAGAGGTGCAGATGTGGCACTTAAGGACATGCTTTTAGTGGTGGACTTGGCAATGCTACATTTGCAGTTGAACTTGATGATCTTAAAGGCATTCTCTAATTTCAATATTCTATGATTCTATTTTTACTATCTCTCCTAAATATCCATAAAACACACTATCAAAAAACAGCAAAAGAACTGAAGATTGTTCTTAAAATTTGTAAAAAATTGACTTGTCTTCAGCAATTTAATCTGGAATATGACTGTCATTTTGAACAAAGCATTGTTTCTCTCTAATCCTGTTTGAAAATCTAACCTTCTGGAAGGGGTCCAACACAGACATTACACAACCAAACAGTGATTATAACTCATAGCTATACAACAGCTACCTAGCTGCCTGTCATTAATATCTATGGATCATATTCTTATATGCAGCAATTTTGTCTTGGAATAAGTAGAAAATATTAGATAATCTAAGTAGTTAAATGCCACAGTCTTGGGTCAATCTCACCTTTGTCTGATATTAGATATATTAGGTAACTAATATTAGTTACAGTAATACTTCACCCTTTGCGAGGAATGGGTCTTGTCAGGGTGTTGCAAAATGTCTAATTTGCAAACGTGCGGGTGATGAATATGAATACAGGCCATGCCCATCGCCCCACCGTCAGACACTCTGGAGTGCTGGGGAGCGTTTTCCACTCCTTCCCACAGGCTCCCTCAGCACAGGGGAGCAAAGAGAAGTGTTTCTGAGCCCTCTCCAACTGGGGAGACCCCCGGAAAATCCCCCGGCTTCTCTTCAGGCATACTACTACTTCTGCAACTACTGTCGGGCTGCTGCCGCTGCGCATGTTTGTATTGCCTCTGCAGGGGGGAAGGGGTGCCCTGGGGCTGTGGTCAGTGCTCATGGAGCCTGGGAAACCTTAACTTTGCAACACTGCAACACCCAGGGCCCCTTATGGTGGGGGGTGGCATCACCATCCCTGGAGATGTTTAAGAAAAGACTGGATGAGGAACTCATTGACATGGTCTAGATAATGGGATGATGGGACAGGGAATTAGGTCATGTCCACTGCACTGAGGTTGTGGGTTCGATCCCTGTATGGGCATTAGCTTGGGAGTTGGACTTGATCCTTTTGGGTCCCTTCCAACTCAGAATATTCTGTAATGTTCTGTGATGTCAGAGTTTCTTTCCCTTTAACATCCACCAGTCCCAGGAGCAGGAGCGCTGGCTGTATGGACGCATCAGAGCATTGCTTCCCCCTGCTGCAGTGGGCGTAGGGCACGGGGGAACAGAAGCCTCCTTCTGGCGCAGCAGCTGTGGAGGTGGCATGGGCACATCCTGGTACTGCCTCAACCCAGCACAGAGTGCTTGCCCCACCGTTGCTGCTACCAGGCCAGACCCATTTTCCCTGGGGCTACGTCATCACCAGGTGTGCTGGGCGTGTAGTTCCCAAGCACAGACTGCTCGCCTTCCCTGCCTGTATCCATGGAAACAANTCAGACACTCTGGAGTGCTGGGCAGCGTTTTCCACTCCTTCCCACGGACTCCCCCAGCACAGGGGAGCAAAGAGAAGTGTTTCTGAGCCCTCTCCAACTGGGGAGACCCCCGGAAAATCCCCCGGCTTCTCTTCAGGCATACTACTACTTCTGCAACTACTGTCGGGCTGCTGCCGCTGCGCATGTTTGTATTGCCTCTGCAGGGGGGAAGGGGTGCCCTGGGGCTGTGGTCAGTGCTCATGGAGCCTGGGAAACCTTAACTTTGCAACACTGCAACACCCAGGGCCCCTTATGGTGGGAGGTGGCATCACCATCCCTGGAGATGTTTAAGAAAAGACTGGATGAGGAACTCATTGACATGGTCTAGATAATGGGATGATGGGACAGGGAATTAGGTCATGTCCACTGCACTGAGGTTGTGGGTTCGATCCCTGTATGGGCATTAGCTTGGGAGTTGGACTTGATCCTTTTGGGTCCCTTCCAACTCAGAATATTCTGTAATGTTCTGTGATGTCAGAGTTTCTTTCCCTTTAACATCCACCAGTCCCAGGAGCAGGAGCGCTGGCTGTATGGACGCATCAGAGCATTGCTTCCCCCTGCTGCAGTGGGGGTAGGGCACGGGGGAACAGAAGCCTCCTTCTGGCGCAGCAGCTGTGGAGGTGGCATGGGCACATCCTGGTACTGCCTCAACCCAGCACAGAGTGCTTGCCCCACCGTTGCTGCTACCAGGCCAGACCCATTTTCCCTGGGGCTACGTCATCACCAGGTGTGCTGGGCGTGTAGTTCCCAAGCACAGACTGCTCGCCTTCCCTGCCTGTATCCATGGAAACAATAACACACCTGGTGGGGGTCAATCCCTGTCTGGGTTTAGAGTAATAGGGGCTGACGTGGCTTGTGGCGGTGCTGTGATGGGTCTCAGCAGCTTCCTGGGTTATCCCGCGACATGAGCCTTCCACTGTAGGCACCACACATGGAGACACACGGGAGTGCGGCAGGGACTGGGGCACGGCGCTGCTGGAGCGAGAGGCACAGTGCACCCTCCCCACGAGGCCTGGCCAGTCCCACCCCACATGGAGCGCCAGCACCACCCCTCATCGAAGCAGAGGCACTGCGCATGGGTTGGCCGGGAAGCTTTGTGAATCACTGAGGCAAGTCTGAGAGAAAAATTTCTTGCAAACCAGCGAGGTCACAATGGAGATGCTGTAATGCCGCAAGGTATTACTGCATTAGATATTAGAATTAGATACTCATATCTACTTTCCTGTTTTGAGTTTCTCTCTTGCATATGTATCTTCTTATGTTCTAATTGTTTTCCCCTCAGTTTAAAGAATCCAACTGAAGTTATGTAGTTTTGTCTCCTGTTTTTTTTTTAATTATTCCTATTTTTCCTTTGTGGAAGAAGCTGTACTCTGAGGCAAGACAAAACCCTGCTTGCCCAATCTTGGAGAAAATTTGAGCTCTGCAAACACTGCTGTTTCATTCTGTTTCCAATAGCTGGAGGCTTTCAGTCACATACTTTTCTCAGCCACTCCAATGACCTGTTCCGTATGGCATAATATTCCCTGTTGGCAATGTTTCCTATATTTCCAGTCATTTTATATCCCCCAAATGCATAAAGAAACCCAAGGGAATTGAACAATCATACCCTGAGGGGTTACTGTATTTCTGTGTATAAAGGCAGCAGGATTTCTCCTAGGCAAAAAGCACCAACCTGTCTTTATTATTCATCTTCTAGAACGCATGTGAAAAGTAGGTCTGCAAAAACTGAATATCAGTATTTTGACTAAAATGCACTTGAATACTCATTATGAGCCCATGGAAAATCCAGAGGGTCCGAGTTCGAGAGAACGAAAGAGTGTTCACAGGACACTTAAGTTCAAACACATACAAACATCCTTTGGGGTTTAAGATCTATTTAAGGAGGTCTTGTATCGATAACAAAAGTGTAGGCATGTACTTTTGACAAAAAAGAGTTACTTGCCCTGACTTCTGGTGAGCCAATCACCCATTTAGGAAACAGCTCTCCATGGGACAAACTTAGGCTATGTTCAGTAAGATAATTAACTTTCTGTTCTGAAATTCATAACACACTAAACCAAATTATGAATCTACAGTCTGTGCTCTTTGGAATTTTTTCTTTCTGATATCTTCAGTATTTCCAGTGGCTTGAGGAAATGTTATATCTAAAAAGATGTGACATTACAGCAGACTCCAAAATATTCCTTCGGCAGCATCAATTGGCCTTGCACACACTGAACTTGTGAACATTTGTTCAAGGGCCTTCCTCTCAAATAAGGAACAAACCCCTCCAGCTGCAGGTCACTCAAAGCTAAATAAAAGATGCTATGGACAAGGCAAACCAGCAAGTTTATCAGCAGTTTAATTCCCCAAGAGGACACCAGGGGCCATTACATGACCATTAGCCTAGCCAGCAGTGGAGTCACAGACAGAACAGAGGCAGCCAAGCAGCCAGCCAAGAAATCAGCCAAGGGGTTTGCAACAGACACAGATGTTGTTGCTAAAAAATTTATTCTAGACCTTGGCATCTGAGTCCTTTATCTGTCAATTCTGTGTCTTGTATGAGGCTCCAGCTGTTAAGTTTGTTGATGAAAGGAGAGGCGAAAAAGCTGAGCTGCATTTAGATGACCTGCAATATGATTCCTTCTAAATATTTATCTTAAAGGGCTGATGTCTATTTTAGTAGACATCCTCTAACCTTTTCCTGAAAAGCTTTCAAAACGTACTGGGAACTCTGGGTCTAGTAGTAGTTAATGGCAAACTGTTCTCTCACACAGGGGAAGAGTTAATCCCACTGGAAAGAGAACACACAATAGAATGGGCACTATGGATTAGTGGCCTCTAAATTTGTTTGTCTTACAAATGATGTGATGATACTGTCCCTTCAAGGAAGACACAGGATGAAAAGGTTTCAATGTTTATTCCTTGCCCTTCAGAAATTCTACATTTGGATAAATGGTCCAGTATCCTCAAGACGATTGCCAGTTTTTTGACCTCTCTCTGCATTACATCCCATTTCCAAAGACCTTACAATCCCAAGATCTATTTATGATTTGAAAGCTGTGGTACATGTTCTTGCCTTAGTTTTCATTTCCTAGAACACTTTAGTCAATGAACACCATTCTTCTTACCATATGCAATTATCAATACTTTACTTGAAAAATACATTATATGTATTGCTAATATGTAGCAGATAATGGAAAAAAGTAACAAGAATACATACTTGTTCTTATAACTATTATTTAATATTATCATATAAGGATACAGGCAAATGGTAACAGATATAATGTGAGTTAATATATATTATCATGGGACAATTCAGGCAATACAAATTGATTTTAGTGAAAACATTCATTTGTTTCCACATACACAAAAATAAATGTTTTGCTCCAGACATTTACTTACTCATGAGCAGATTACCTTTTTTTATTCTTTTATCTTCTTCCCTTTTGCAAAAGTAAAAAAGAATTTCCAGTTTAAATTCTTTTTTTTTTCAATTTAACCATGAGTTTCAGTTAAAATCCATCTTTTTTCCTTTCCTAGCTGTGCTGTAAATGCAGCTAGAGCAAATTTTGTCACTTTCATTAACAAATAACTTAGTGCACTATAACTCTTGTAAGTATACATGCAGCTGCTCTTTCTTATCTTCTAGACATAATCCCTGAGGGTTTGAGGCCAACTGCTCTATTCTGCTCAACTTAATCCTGTTGTCACAAACTCCTGCAGTGTTTTATCATTTAATCTGCTCTTAATCAAATTATTCCAGGCTAATTTGGGCACCAAGAAAGTGTGTTATAAAATATAATACAACAAGCATCGAGGCAATTATAATGATTTGAAAGAGCAAATTCAAGATCAGACAGCTAAATTAAGATTAAATTACTACACTTCTCTTCCTTTTAAAACAAGCAAGAGGGTAGTTACCATAAGAACCTTTTCAGGTGAATACCCTCATCATCAGTCTGATATTTTGATCAGAATGCTTCCTTCCTTCC
>WEKX01017399.1:0-28943 GCA_013390025.1 Pitta sordida | reverse complement strand
CTCTCTGTGAAAAAGTTCCTTCTAATGTCCAGTCTAAATCTCCCTTGATGCAGTTTAAGGCTGTGTCCTCTTGTTCTATCACTTGTAGCCAGACAGAAGAGACCAACACCCAGCTGGCTACACCTCCCTTTCAGGTAGTTGTAGAGAGTGATAAGGTCTCCCCTCAGCCTCCTCTTCTCCAGACTGAACAACCACAGCTCTCTCAGTCGCTCCTCATAGGGCTTGTGTTCCAGCCCCTTCACCATCCTTGTCGCCCTTCTCTGGACACACTCAAGGATCTCAACATCCCTCTTAAACTGAGGAGCCCAGAACTGGACACAGTATTCAAGGTGTGGTCTAACCAGTGCTGAGTACAGGGGGAGAATAACTTCCCTAGTCCTACTGACAACACTATTCCTGATGCAGGCCAGGATACCATTGGCTTTTCTGGCCACCTGCATCCTTTATTTACTGTGTTAGGTTTTATAATTGCCATGTTTGATGCCAATTCTAATATTTAGAGAGTGACTAGTTCTGATTACATTGCAGGGTGTTTGCTCTGCTGTGTGCGCAGTCATGCTGCTAAGTGCTGTGTGTCCCAGCTATGAGGCAGATGTATGCCACATTGCTGCCTGCAGTACTGGTCGTCAGACATTCCAAGAAGAATTCACTAGAGTGATGACTTCATATATGCAAAGATTTCTTTATTTCCTTCTCAAAGAATGAAGGCATCAGAAGAGGAACAGGAAAAAACAGCATTCAGACACAGCTAAATTGTGAATTCACCCACACTCAGGGATGCAAGCATGGAAAGCATTTGTCACAGAATCCCAGAATCACAGAATACTATGAGTTGGAAGGGACCCATAAGGATCATCTAGTCCAACTCAACATCTAACACCCGTACAGAGTTCGAATGCACACCCCAGAGTGGTGAACATAAACCTAGTTTCCTCACAGGTGCACAGGCCACTCCGAGCCAGGAGGGACTCACAGGATCATCCAGCCCAACAACCCCAGCTAGACCATGTCTCTAAGTTCCTCATCCAGTCTTCTCTTAAACACCTCCAGGGACGGTGACTCCACCACCTCCCTGGGCAGTCCATTCCAATGAGAGATCACTCTCTCTGTGAAAAACCACTTCCTAACATTCAGTCTAAACCTCCCCTGGCAGAGCTTAAGGCCATGTCCTCTCATTCTGGTGTCATCAGCCTGAGAGAAGAGGTCCACACCCACCTGGCGGCAACCTCCCCGCAGGTAGTTGTGAACAGCAATGAAGTTACCTCTGAGCCTCCTCTTCTCCAGGCTGAACAACACCAGTTCCCGTAGATGCTCCCCTTAGGGCTTGTCCTCCAGTCCTTTCACCACCCATGTCGCCCTTCTCTGGACACTCTCAAGAAGCTCAACATCCTTCTTAAACTGGGGAGCCCAGAACTGCCCACAGTACTCAAGATGTGGTCCGACCAGCACCGAGTACAGGGGCAGGACAACCTCCCTAGTCTGACTGACCACACTGCTCCTAATACAGGCCAGGATGCCATTGGCCTTCTTGGGCACCTGGGCACACTGCTGGCTCATGTTGAGTTTCCGGTTGATCAGTACACCTAAGTCCCTTTCCACTTCACTAATCTTCAGCCACTCCTTCCCCAGCCGATAGCGGTGCATGGGGTTGTTATGTCCAAAATGAAGAACCCGACACTTAGTCTTGTTACACCTCATACTGTTGGAGTCTGCCCATTTCTCTAGCCGGTCAAGGTGCCTCTGAAGGGCCCTCCTACCCTCTGGCAGTTCAACATTTTCCTCCAGCTTGGTATCATCTGCAAACTTGCTGATGATGGACTTGATTCCCTCATCTATATCGTCAATAATGATGTTTAACAGAGCCGGGCCTAACACTGACCCCTGTGGGACTCCACTGGTGACTGGCTGCCAGCTGGATGTGGCACCATTCACCAACACTCTCTGAGCTCGTCCATCCAACCAATTCCTAACCAATCATAAAGTGTTTGCATGTCCATGCTCTATGAGTTTTTCCTGAAGCTTATTTTCAACACTGTAAACAGAAAAGACAAACGGAAAACCTTTCTTTGCTCCAGCTTTCTCCAGAAAACATGGAAACTGGAGACCTGGATAAATAGGCTAGTGACTAGGAAGAGGCTAATGGATAACTGAATTGTCACTGCACTAGAACTGAATTAAAAACTTGCATTTCCGAAGCAATTTGTCCCCATGAAAAAGAGGAAATAGGACAATGTGAATTAGTTGTGCTTCTTCAGAAAGTGTAATGTATGTATCTTTAGAAAAATATTTTGCTTTCTTCTACTGGTGTTTAACAGCAGAGATCAAAACTGGAAGAGAAAAGTTACTCCTTAGCACTGTTAGCAATATATTCATGGTGGGTGCCTCTCCCATGAGAGTTTTGTAAGGGAACAGATTCAGTGAGGAGATTCTGAGATCAATAATACAAGGCAATGTGGATAGGAAATACTTTTTTTTAAATTTCAACTCTCAGAGAGGGAAAGTTACTTTGCTTAAGTAGAGAAATGTAGGCAAGATAGACAAGGGTTTACCAGTGTGAACTGATCATCCTCGTACACAAAAAGAACTGTGATAAAGTTAAAGACTATTCAGGTTTAATAATTTCAAAGTTTTTTTTTTACCTGAACTAGGCTGAATATGCTGTAATGAAACATCATTTTATAAGCTCCAGCAAGCAAATCAGAGACAAACTTAATTAGCATTTGAATAAAGCATTTAAAAAAATTCTGGATACATTAGTAAGTGTTACTGATGAGCTGGGAAACTGTACTGAAACTGTACTGTCCCCTTTTAAGATTTCATTCAACACACTTGAGTACATTCTCAGTTTCAAGAATGCGTATAATCCTACTCCTGTTTAGAAAATATTGTCAACATTCCTTATTTAAGTCAATTACATGCTTGAGTGCTTCACATAAGTTGAACTTCTTATGAATACGTATATGGTATGAGCAATGAATCCGTATACTGCTGCTATGCCACTGGAAATAACAAATTTTTGATAAAAAAGGAAAAGTCATGGTGTGTTTTGTGTAGGTGTAGGTATATAACTGCTTATAATCTGGAACCTAGTACCTGCATGCTTAATTTGGTTTTAATTTTAGTATCATAATTCTATGACAAATAGACATTTACATTTATAGCTGATTCTAAATTTTTGCTTATGACACTTCTGCCATGCCTTGTATTCAAACAATTTTTGGTGTGGAATTTATGAAGCAATAGATTACTTTCAGTGTGGAAATGTAAAATTTGAAGGAAAATGTACTGAAATGAAATTTTATCAGTATTTCCATCTCACAGATGACACTCACAAATCAAGTTTGTTCCTTTTTTCTTTTTGAAACATCTCCTAAGAACAAGATTATTTTGTTTTTCTCACCTCTATCCTTTTGTAAACGCACTTTAATTTAGAAGAAATTTGCTCATACTTTTCATCTTGTTGAGATGCAAAAGTGTTAAAATTTGTAAAATTATTCACATTTCCAGAAGTGATGGAATCAAGATGATGTGAGGGAGTGTCAATCTCCATGCATTTGAAATATTTTGTGGGGGATTACTTACACCTTTTCTAAAAAAAAAAAATTAAAAAAAAAAATAGTACCTGTATTTAAGGTTCTTCAGACTAAAACACGAGAAATTACTTAATTAATATATTTAAGACAATTTAAATCATGCATAAATCAGAGGTTTTTGCTGTGTCAAGTTCAAACAGGTAAGTAAATGTAGTCTGACAAAATAACTAGATCTTTCGCTTATCTATACATTACTAGTCTGTCATTGAAATACAGCATGTATATACAGATATACTTTTCTACCTTGTAAAGCAGTTATTATATAGATGATTGAGAACTGTACATTTATTATACTGGGACAATATTTGAGTATGCCATGGAAGAAATACGTAACTATATAGGTAGATCAAATGTCTAAGGTAAATCTGTATTAACATCTCCCAGCTATTAGAAATCAATTCCCTGTAATGTACAATTTCAAGAACAGTCCTCGGCATAGTTTTGCCTGAACTAAAGCCGATAAATTTGCCCTTCCTAGACACTAGGTGTACACCAAAGCATCCCCCTCCTCAACTCAGTAGGGAAGAAAAAGTGCAATGAAAGACTTATAGGTTGGGACAAGGACAGGGAGAGATCCCTCACCAGTTACAGCCTTGCCATAATCTTAATCCTGCACTGGAGGAGCATGAGATCCCTGCCACATGAGATAGTCCTCCACAAATATGTTCAATTTGAATCTTTTTCACAACCTACATTTTTTCCGGAGCTTCCATGGCGTGCAGTCCTCCAGGAACAGACTAGTCCAGCATTAGTCCCCTGCAGGGTTTCAGGTCTTGCCAGAAAACCTGCCCCAGTGTGGCTTCCTCTCTCCATGGGGTCATAGGTCCTGCCAGAATCCTGCTCCATTGTGGGCTTCCTATGGGATCACAATCACCTCTGGGCATCCACCTGCTCCAGTGCTGACTCTTCCATGGGCTGCAGGTGGATATCTGCTCTTCCGTGGTCCTGCATGGGCTTCAAGGGGACAGCTGCTCCACCATGGTCTTTACCTATGAGATGTAGAGGAATCTCTGCTCCAGAACCGGCAGAACCTCCTCTCCAGAACTGGGAGAACCTCCTCTCCCTCCTTTTTCAATGACCTTGGGGTCTGCAGAGCTGTTTCTTACTTGCATTCTCACTCTCCTCTCTGCTTTTTGTTTGCTCCTTGTACAGTAACTTTTCCCCCTACAAAACTGTTATCTCAAAGGTGCTACCATCATCACTGATGGGCTCAGATTTGACCAGCAATGACGTCAGTCCTGGGGCGAGCTGACATTGGCTCTGTTTGGCATGGTAGAAATTTCTAGCAGATTCTCACAGAAGCCACCCCTGTAGCCCCAATCACTGTCAAAATCTTCCTGCGCAAACCCAATACACCAAGTAGCACTTTTTTGAATTTTGTCCAAGTATGTTCTGGGAGATACTGTAGAAGAAAGAGAATTCTTAATTAGGATGTAGCCATGCTGTTTGGAGAGTAAGACAATTTAATAATATGAATGCAAGCTGTTGTATGCCAGCTGGCCTCACCAGCAAACAACAGTCATAGACATCTTTAATTTATGAATATAAATGTTACTTTTGTCCTCATGCAATAGTAGATTCCTTTTAGGAATAGGTAGGATCCTTAGGAAAGGAGAACAAGCACTATTTTTCATGGGGAAAAGCCCCTAATATTTAATGACAATTGTATCAATTCAGAGAGAAAACAATTAAAAATATACTTTTCCTCAAGTAAAATGATTCAAGGACCATGAAAATGAACACCACGTACAGATAATCTGAGTGAATATTGGGATTTCCTTGAGATTTAGATAAGATATTGTTACTCATTGAAACACTTTTATTTATGGGCAAATCTGCTTTATTACAGGTTCAGAGGTTATTCCAAATTGGAAGGGATCATCAGCATCGTCTAGTCCAAATCCCCACCATTTAGACCACATGACTGAGCTCCTCATTGAGTTTCTCTTAAACACCTCCAGGGATGGCGACTCCACCACCTCCCTCAGCAGACCATTCCAATGAGAGATCACTCCCTCTGTGAAAAATCACTTCTTAACTTTCAGTCTAAACCTCCCCTGGTGGAGCTTAAGGCCATGTCCTCCCATTCTGGTGTCGTCAGCCCGAGAGAAGAGATTCACACCCACCCGACTGCAACCTTCCCTCAGGTAGTTGTAAACAGCAATGAGGTCACCTCTGGGCCTCCTCTTCTCCAGGCTGAACAATCCCAGTTCCCCTAGCCTCTCCCATAGGGCTTGTCCTCCAGTCCTTTCACCATCCTTGTCACTCTTCTCTGGACCCTCTCAAGCAGTTCAAGATCCTTCTTAAACTGGGGACACCAGAACTGGACACAGTACTCAAGATGTGGTCTGACAAGCGCTGAGTACAGGGGAAGGACAACCTCCCTAGTCTGACTGGCCACACTGTTCCTAATACAGGCCAGGATGCCATTGGCCTTCTTAGCTGCCTGGGCACACTGCTGGCTAATACTGAGTTTCCTGTCAATCATTACTCTTAAATCCCTCTCCATTTCACCACTCTCCAGCCACTCTTCCCCCAGCCGATAGCGATGCATGGGGTTGTTATTTCCACAGTGAAGAACCCGGCACTTAGTCTTGTTAAATCTCATACTGTTTGAGTCTGCTCATTTCTCTAGTCTGTCAAGGTCCCTCTGAAGGTCCCTCCTACCTTTAGGCAGTTCGACATTTGACCCCAGCTTGGTATCATCCGCAAACTTGCTGATGATGGACTCAGTTCCCTCGTCCATATCATNGGGGGTTATATTGCACCTCAACTCCTTCCGTCAGCACACTAGTCCAGTTGTCCTACTGGCAGTCTATCTAGCTGTTAAAAACAGAGGCAAAGAAGGTATTAAGTATTTCTGCCTTTTCCTCATCTCTACTTACTATATTCCCCTTTGCATCCAATAAGGAGTGGAGGTGGTTGCAGCCTCTCTTTTTACCACTGATGTATTTATAGAAACATTTCTTATTGTCCTTCACAGAAACGGCTAGTTTGAGTTCCATCTGGGCCTTTGCCTCTGTAGTCTTTCTCCTGCATGACTTGACGACTTCCTTAAAGACACCCTGACCTACCTCCCCCTCTTTCCAAAGGCTGTACATCCTCCCTTTTATCCCTAGTTCTTTCAGGAGCTCTTTGCTCATCCAGGCCGGCCTTCTGCCCCTCCAACTCATTTTTCAGCACATTTGGACCACTTACCCCTGCGCCTTCTTGAGCTCATTCTTAAAGTATGTGCAGTCTTCCTGGACCCCTGCCATTAAGGTCTGTTTCCCATGGTATCCTCCCAATTAATTTCTTAAACTGTCAAAAATCTGCTTTCCGGAAATCGAGCTTGGATATTTGGTTCATGCCCTTTCTTGTCCCACTGCCAATTGAAAACTCTGTGATCTCATGGTCTATCAAATATTTGTTTGTTTGCACCACTTAGTTGTAAATTAAACTGGCCTAATATTTTGGGGATTGTTTTCTGTTTTTTTGGTTTGGTTGGTTTTGGGGGCTTTTTTGTGTGTGTCATAGTGACTACATAGAATTGTCAGACCTTTACCATAAAGCATTTACAAAGTTAGAACAAGACAAGCTGGGCAATAGTCACCTTCTCACAGATAACTGCCGTAACAATTAAAAATAGCAGCTCAGACTGAAACAGGCCAGAAATCCTGAGCGCCTTCTTTGTCCAATCAATTAAATGGTTGCATTAAGAATAAGAGCATCATATTTTCTAACCCCCAAAATAAAAAACCTGTGGGGGCAGGAGTTCAAAACGCAATGCTGAAGAGAAAAATAAGTATCCCATGGGCCCTAGGGAAAAATAAAGTCATACCAAATATTACTACTTTGATTATTTCTGTTCGGTCTTTCCTCAGTGTCTGTAATACACAAAAAATTTGAACATTTTATATAGAAATACAGCTCATAGAATGTGATTTTAAGCCCGGGGAAATCAATAACTATTTTTTTATTTACCTTTAAATCTTTCAAATATATATCTACACTAACAATAAATACGACATTGCAAGATTTCTTGATGGTGTGATTAACTCTAAGTCCAACAATAGGATTGTATTTTGAAACTCAGAATGATGAATTTATTTTACTTAATAAACCATGTGTGATTACATACTTTCTTCCTGTTCATAATTAATTTTAAACTTTCTTGCTTCTAAACTCTTTTTCCCTTTCCAGGAAATCTGGTGCCTAAAAATCACAGCATAGCATCTCCAGATTTTCTCATTTTGTATTTAAAGAAAGCCTAGATTTCTAGGTCTTGCTGCAAAGATCACAGTATGTGTGTTTATGAGTCTGGCATACCCCTCTCACTTACTTGCCTGCTTGCAGTTTTTTAATCTTCTCATAAGCTGGTAATTCACAAGGGACCTTGTTTCTTAAAAAGCTGACCTTGGAATCAAATTTGTGGAACAGGATCTAAGACAGAGGGAAGACAGGTTGTGAATCTCAGCAAGTTATGGCACATGTGTTCATCTAAACTATCCACATTGGATCTAAAGAATAGACACCTATGGCATCTCAGTCAGCCAACATCAATATTATTTATCACCAACAGATAGAATTATACTTCTTATACCAATTGAAGATACTATAGATACAAGCTTTTATGCTTTAGAGTATTTTTTATATCTAAAACCAGCTGTAGAATGATTGAAAATGTTGGGGTTTTTTTTCCTGAATATTAAGGTTATCTAAAATTATTGACTGAAACATGGATGTTTCTTGTATAGATCTCCAGATTCCTGCTAGAGTCTGGTATGGCCAAAGATACTTGCATCCGTATTTTATGAGAGCATGGCATTGCTAAATTATTTGAGTAACACAAACTGCATTATGTGACAGTTTTCCAGATGTATTAATGAAGGTAATGTTTTTTTTCTGGACAATTTAATCCTATTTCCTGTTCCTAGTGCCATTTTCTCTGTTGTAAAAGACAAAATGACTTTTTATCTGTAAAATTATAAGAAAAATTCAAGGTAATTTAGATATTTCCATTCCCTGCCAATTACTCAACACCCTAGAGCACTTAGTGTTTTTCCTTCCACACTGCCTTTTAAAGGTTCCTCTCAAATTATTAGAAAAAAAAAAGTCATATTATACATCAGTTCCCTCTACTACAATGCAGGGACTAAGAACATGTATTAATAAAAAAAAGAGTTCTAATTCCACCTTTTTACTATTTCCATACTTTTATAATCAATATCTAAAGAAGTGCTTTAAAAAGCCAATTTAATTTTATTCCCTGTGAGATCTTTTTAAAAATTGGAAGTGTTCCCTATTAACATTTAAAGAAAAGCTTGATTTAGGTTGTCAAAACAATGACGGGAGAGACAGAACCTTCAATTTAGCTTTCACAATACCTTTTTAAGTACCCTTGGGAGATTCATGAATACTTTTAGAAACAGAAGTAAAATGGGATTTACCAAAAACCATGAATGTCAATTTTCTAAGTGAAACCTCTCAGCTACTGTCAGTTGGACCATCTGGAGATAAGAATTCCAGCTTTAGAGGTGGTGGTCACACTCATCCTCATCCTGTAGATATGGGTAATAAGGTAATAATATCTGTGTTCAAGTACACAATCTCCAAGAAGGTAACTCCTGGGAAACCTTTCAAGCAAAACCCTATTAATTACTGTAAATTATAACACTCAAAAGTAGGAATAATTTCTGATACATAATTCACCCCAAATAAAGTTTCTTCCCCAAAACTATTTTTACATCATTACATAAGAACAAGAAAAGATGTTTTGCTCCTTCCATAGACCAAGGGCGAAATAAATTTCTTGTAGGCAATTAGTTTCTCAGGGATAAGGTAATGTGTTTTGAAAGGGGTGAGCATTTGACTTTTTAAGATTAAATATATTTTTTATAGATCAAGCCCAAATAAATTAAGCTGCACTTCAGTCAAATGAAAATCCCTACCAGTTCCTCATTTTTCTGTATAGAGGCTGCTTCCCCTCAGTTTTCTTTTTTTTTTTTTAAGTTCAGTTTTATTAAGGCAGCTTATGAATAACACTGTGTAATCCTCTCTTTTTTTGTCTGATGGCACTGAGAAAAAGTTTCTTCCCAATAAATTATTATTTAATTGGAGATATTTTCAATTTAGTTAACCCTCAAAGAAATTATTCTATTTTTAACAGCATTGTGTAGAAAATGAAAATAGAAACAGCATTTAAATTTAAATTTATTCATAAAGAGTTCAGAGTGGTAGTTAAGTTCAAGTTGGGCATTTTTTATGATCAGACATAATTTTTTATAATGAAGTTTAATTCAGAGGGAACTTATATAAAATTCTTGATGAAATTTGCATAAATCCATTGCAAAAGAAAGAACAAAGGCTTCTTGTCTAAAAGTGGACTAAATTCTTCTGCTACCCAAGGGAACTAAAGATTTTTTGAAAAAATATCTGGCTACTGCTAACTGTATTTTATTAAATTATATGTAACTACAGAAAATCCTTATACTACAAAATTAATTCTAGTTTTGTGAAACTAACAGGCACCTATCTCAAACACGGTCAAGGCCACAGAAGGAACTTGCCACAAAATGAACCGCCACACCAGGATCTTGAGATAAGCACAGAAGGAAGGAATTTACCACAGGATAGCTCTAGTTCCAGGCCTCTTGGAGGTGAAATCTATTTAGCATGTCCTGGTTAACATATCCAGACAAAAATTCCCACTGTGGCAAACTGTGTGAAAGGGAACAACTGCTCATACACATACCACCCCAAGCATGGCATCTTGGATATCTGTGGATACCCAGAACTTTTATTGTATAAAGGTGCTATTCCCAGAAGAATGACTCTGAGGCCTCCACCACCACCAAGAAGCCCAGAGTGAAGAAGGACAAATAAGACATTGCTGGACCAAAGGCGATGACTATATTCTACCTGATATCTTTCTCTCTCTGTCTCCCTGCCCTGCTCTCCTTACCCCTCTTTCCTGTTTCTTTCTGTCTCTCTTATATTTACATTTTTAAAAAAAAAATGTATTATTGACTTTGTCACATGGTCTCATTTGCACCTTAATTCTGGCAGAGACATCACTCACTAATTGGATCATAACCCCCTTACTGAAGTAACAGGCTGTCATAGGTTGACGTTGTAGTATGTGTGTGGTGAATGTATTCCTGTATTCCATATTGCTCTGTGTGTGTGTGTTCATGGACCCGCCTACCCCGTACTCTGTTGCAGTGGAGAATTCTGACGTGTAGCAGCGATGTCACAGGCAGTGCGCTGGAGTAGCAGTCGGGTGATTCTTCACTTCTGCTCTACCTGGAACATCGGAGAGACTGGACTTTTTTTAATAGAAATATCTGAACTCTAAAATCTCAACCATCTGCTTGGAAGGTTTTGCACTGGGACAGGGAGCTTGCTTCCCACTTTTCCTTCCCCCCTCTCCTCCTCCAACTTGAGGGGAAGAAACAGAATATCCATTGCTGGACATTTGGACACTTGGCAACTCTCCAGGTTCATTCTCTGTGGTTTTTCAGCTCTCTGGAGCAGGGTTTGAGTTATTATTGTGTGTTTTAGTTAATTAATAGGTTGGGTTTTTTTCCTTTTCTTCACTTCTCTTTGAGGAAAGAAATTATTTCATTGAAATTAGTGTAGGGGGGAAGGGATAATACCAGAATATCATCCTAAACTAAGACACAGGCCTACCTAAACTGCTTCAAAGTGTCAGGAATTTAAAATAAAATTGTATACATCATTATTATGTAATTTTTTTAACCTTTTTTATCGACACAATAAGTGGATTTGGAGGGCTAAGCCATCCCCAGGGTTTTCAGATTTCTTTACAATATTAAAAGAAATATCTGAGAGTTTTTTGCCGTGTAGGGTCTCCCTCTACTCTGAGGCCAAGTAATAAAAGAATACAATGTAGTTCCAGCTGCTCTTGACATATTCAGCATTTTTTTTCTCTCGGTATGACTTACCTGTCTTCAGAATCACTTTTCTGTCTATCTAAATAATTTTCCTACTGAATGTTAATTAAGTTACAGGATATAAACAGTACTAAGGGATTTGAGCAGAGGCAGTCGACTGTGATCCCCGGGATTTATCAAGGATACAGCTGATCTCAATCTCCTGTTTTCTGTGGGACCTTTAAAGTAATGCAGTTACAGAAACTTCTACTTTTTTATTATATTCAAAATGCATATGTGGGACAGGGAATCCAACAACATCATTGACAACCGAGTCATGTAAATTACTTTTTCAGAGTCTTGTGAAAGAACTGTTTAGAATTAGGTATTAAACCTGAGGGGCTTTATGGAATTGTAAGACATTTCATAACACAATTACAGCAATACAAGAAATCTTTTTTTTGGAATTAAAGAAAATGTTATTATCCTGCATTGTCATAAGAATTGTGGGCAAAATTCTTTCCAAATATCTTAAACTTCTCATGGGATTTAATCTCTTCCCATATAGAAACAAATTGTCTTTTGAACATCGAAAAAGATTATAAAATGAAATTAAACCAGACATCTAACCTCATGCATTTAAGATAAGTCAAATAAGTGGCACTCAAAGTGAGTTAAGAATGCAATGTAGATTTTAGAGTAAGTGTAGACATATCGAGAATAATTAGTTGTTTATTCTGACATCATTCAGGTTACTTGTCAGAATAATATCCCAGGTGAGATGAAGAAATTTATACATTGACTTGTGTGTAGGTGGGGAAAAGGCAAAAACAGTATGTTATTAAAGACAAAGAATAATACCTGTGGTTCATATTTTCAACAATTCTAAGGTAATTTTTAGAAGCATAGAGCCATTAAGGATGGAAAAGACCTTCAAGATCATTGAGTCCAACCTTTAGAGGCTTATTATTAGTTAGGAGCTTATTGGCTGGATGATGTACTTGGTGGCATGACCTAGATATTAGGGTAGTGTGTTATAGGTAGGATGGTCTGTTGATAGTAGGATGGCAACAGGTTAGGTAACAGGTTTGGCTAGGTTAGGTAATAGGTGATAGGTTGGACTCGATGATCTCTAAGGTCTTTTCCAACCTTACTGATTCTGTGATTCTGTGATTAACTTGTAGATGTGGTACCTAGGGACATAGCTTAGCAGTTGACTTGGATAGTGCTAGATTTATGGTTAGAGTCAATGATGTCAAACATCCTTTCCAATCTAAATGATTCTGTGATTCTAAATTCAAACAAGGTTAATCCCATCATTCATCATGCATCATTCCTGGATGTATTCAAGGCTAGGATGGATGGAGCTCTGAGCAACCTGGTCTAGTGAAAGGTGTCTCTGCCCACAGCACAGGGGTTGGAACTAGGTGATTTAAGGTCCCTTCTAAACCAACCATTCTCTGATCATGTTAATTGATCAGGATTTGCTTTCCCCTGCTTGGGAAAGTTATAGGAAATTTGAGTAAGGAAATAACATACAGATATTTTTAAATTACAAGATTGTACATTTCTGATTTACCTTTTTCAGCAGAGCATTTTTTACTATCTCCCTCTCCAAGTTGAAGAAGAATGGACTCTAACCTGAACATGTGGTAGAAACAGAAGAGCAAACTGGAGATATTTTGCATGTTTAGCTATTAGGAAATAACAAGTTTGAAGTCAGTGCACTGATGAGGTGAATTGATGAGGTTGACACGTGTTAAATCCTCTTCAACAGTAAAGTTTAATACAATAATTTAAATCTTGTTTAAGGTTACTGAAACAGTACAGATATCTTAATTACTTGCAGGGGAATGGGAAGAGAAAGGTGAAATTACTTTGACATATTACAGTTCATCTTCTGTTTAAGATATGCAAAAAATTTTATTAAGTAAATCATAAGAATGTTGGGAAGAGAAATTTTGAAAAAAGAGACAAAATAACAGAAGTACAAAATAGACAAAAACATCTTCTCAGCTGAGGATATCAAGACGACCATTAGTATCACCTTATCTTTGTTTGTTCTGTGTTCCAGTGGAAAACTATTAGAGACAGTAAATACTGTATAAATACAATATGTAAATAATATATTATTTTAGTGTTATTGTTTCCAATAACATCCAACAATGCTTCTGGACTTTGGAAAAAATCTAAAAATAAAAATGCATGAGTTTCTGGGAAGAAAAATCTACATGGAATATATTTCTGAAATTATTCTAAAGAAATTATAATTTTCATATTTACTGCACTTTGAGTGAATGACCTGACTGACCTAACTGTTGAACGTTTCGAACAAAATGTAACAGTAACTTCAAATTTGAAATAGAGTGGGTATGTCTGTTAACAATCAAGAAAGCAATCCACATAAACAACAGAAGTATAGAAAATAAGTGTGCCTATATCTTAGACAGTAACATTTGATTTATTAATTGCAGGAAGATACCTCACAACATATAGCAAACAGAAACGATTTATGGTCTACGGTGAGTCCAAGAATGTCAACATGGACCATATGACTGTAATTTTTTATGTTTATATAGAAGAGACAAAAAAAACTACTACCTGTCTACTTATCTATATATATGGGTGCAATTTAAAGTTGTTCTTCACATTTCTTTTAATTCCTTGTATGTAACACTTTTTTTTTTTTTTTAATAGTCTGCATGTTATATCCTAAAAGATGACAAAATACAGAAGAAGCTTTTTTATTTCTGACTTATGGGTAATTTTTACCCGAAAACTTATGCTAGCCCTGAAAAAAACAAATGCAGTGTTGTATCTCTATTCCCTCAGCTTTTCACTCATAAGTCTTACTTTAAAATGATATATAAAGGCTTCTACACATAGAACTGCTTTCAGTATATATAAATTCAATAAATTTTATTGAATCTGCAAATTTTAAAGAACCATGTTATGTATCTGTAAGACTGAGTTAAAATTTTCAAATGCAGTTACATCTTTCATTTTCACTTTAATCTTAAAACAGCTGGTTATTTCTTATTATGCTGAATGTATTCTCTTGCTATCAGAAAGGCCTGTGATTGCCATGTATATTTCACCATGTAGGAATCTTGACATTTTGCTGTAGTCTGCAAAATCCCAACTTCAAGAAAGTACCTAATTTGAAACGCTATCTAATTTGAAATATTTCAGTAATAGTAATTACAAAGCACTTTGCCTGCAGTCTTTTGCATGATTTGTTTTCCATTCTTTGGGTAAGGAGTCCTGGGTTTTGAGGAGGCTTTTTGGGTGGTGTCTTTTTGTTTTCCCTTGTTTTTCTTTTCCGAAGCCTGCTAATTTGTTCATCTCTTTCAAATTAATTTCCCATTTTAGGTCTTTCTTTTTATACTCCTGTTCTGACATCTGTTTTTGGAAATGAGAAATCTTCTTTTCCAGAAGATTGCACTCACTATAGTTTATGCCCTGAAATTTAGTAGGGTTATTTTTTTTTTAACTGAACACAAATAGATCATAGAAGTTAGTATAAGAAAACATAAAATCATTATTATGTCTTCATTTTTTTTCTTAGAAATGGTTTATATAGGTTTCAGTGGTGAAGTTGTTAATTTTTTTGTGTTTTACACAGTCAGGGACCAGTTTCCATGGGTAAACATGTCCCTGCAGGAGATGCAAACCCAGTGAATTACAAAGACAACAAGCTCCTGAGTGTTCAGTTAAGCCCCACCCATAGCCATGCCCTTTCTGCTCCTGATGGTGGGAGGGCATTTCTGGGACCATCCACCACCCTGTGCCTGCACAGGAGACCTAAGGAATTGCCTTCCTGGCCAGGAAGCCATCTTTAAACTCAAATCAAATGTGATCAAACATGGTGAAGGCATGAAGCCACACCAAGAGAGCAGCTTGACATGGCCGCACTCCAGCAAGGTGGGTGACCAGCTTCTGTGGGAGGATGCAGAGCGCAGGCAGGGGCCAGGGGCAAGGCCCAGGCAGGGGCGAGCACAGTCCCAGCATGGTTCAACGCTCCGCCAGGCCCTGGCTGCGGGAGCTTCTGAGCCGTCCAGTGAGGAGGAGGGGAGGGCGTGGCAACTGCACTGCCTGAGCCTCCTGGGAGCAGCCCAGCAAACACGCCCCTCAGCCTTTCCCAGGGTGGAATGAAGCTGTTGGGGAACACCTGTGCGTGCCAGGAGTGATGGGAGGTTTTCCCTCCCAGTCCCAGGAGAAGATGGAGGCACGGTGCTGAAAACTGTTTCAGATTGGGGCTCTGCCAGTGATTCATCAAGAGGGGCTGCCTCAACATAGTGCCAGCTCCCTACTGTTGCTATGGCAAGGGACAACAGGCATTTCTCTAGCCAGCTCCAGGTAGGGCTCGCTGTGGCGTGTGGAGCCCAGAGTCCCATCCTGTCCCCAGTGCCGCACCCAACCCCCAGTTTAAGAAAGATGTTGAACTGCTTCAACATCTTTCTTAAACTGGGTCAAGAGAAGGGCTCCCCAATGGGGAATGACTGCAGTAACTGAGACTGTTCAGCCTGGAGAAGAGGAGGCTCAGAGGTGACCTCATTGCTGTTTACAACTACCTGGAGGAAGGTTGCAGTTGAGTGTACGTAAATCTCTTCTCGCAGTGGAACAGTTTGCCCAGGGAGGTGGTGGAGTCACCATCCCTGGAGGTGTTTAAGAAAAGACTGGATGAGCAACTTAGTGACATGATCTAGGCCGTGTGAGGTTCGGATGGATGGAGTGTGGTTCCCATGGCTCCAGGGTTGTGGGTTCGATCCCTGGGCGGGTGTTCACTTGGGAATTGGACTACATCATCTTTGAAGGTCACTTACAACTCGGAATATCCTGTGAACCTGTGAACCAGAGGAGGGAATGTGTCTATCTGTGTCTGTGCCTTGTGTGAGTCCCAAATGGGGGTTCTGCTGGGGGCAGCCCCTGGTCTGAAGCTGTCTGTATGACCAGACACATTGTGTGTGTGTGTCTGCATGTGCACACATGTACATGTGAGTTTTTGTGCATGCACACACACCAGACTTGATCCAAGCAGCAGGACAAACATGGTCCTGGGATGGAGCAGCTAGAAAAAGTGGCTCTTAACATCCCTTAACTATCTCCTCAATCTAATTTTAGAATTCTCTAAGTGAAAAGTCTAGAAAAAGAGGGATGCAATTTGATGTACTGTAAATTCAAACAGAAACAAGAATATTTAAGGTTAAAGGAAAATAGTCCTTTCACAGAAAGTTCTGACACATTTTACTTCACCATCTAGCTCAAGCTTGAACTTGAGCTTACTAAAATAGTGCTAAAATTTAACACACCTGTTTTCTGCTGTTGAAAAGTACTGTGCTGAAGTCAATCATTGATATTCTCTCTACAATGCTGCAAGTGTTATATTTTTTAAATAGATCTAAGTTAATCTTTAGTTGTCTGCACACAACTAATCAACCACAATTTTTCTGTAGTCAATACACCACCAGTGAACAATTTACCCTGTTTTAAGGTAGGTTTCTAATTTAGGTAGAATGAGGGGCCCCCTGAGGTGCCTATTTTTCTCTAGACACTAGAAAAAATGACAAAAAACCCAGGAAAAGTTAGATACTCATTCAGCTACCTAAGCTGTAGTACCAGCTGATTTCATAAGAAAGGTAAATTGACTCTTACTTTCAAGTTTTATTCCTTTTAGGTTACTGTAAGTAGACGAAACACAAAGAATATTGATATACCCCAAAAGCCTCATACAACACAATATTTTTGTTACTTTCTACCCTAGCATTTAGGTTACTGCTAGTTTTAGCAGAGCTGTAAAGCTGTGAGCATACCACAGTTTGAAAGGGAAATTGCCATACTTTTTGAAGACATTGATTGCTCCTTAAACTATCACCTTCTTTGGTATCTTTTTTTTTTTTTTTTCTACAATTGGTCTTTAGTTTTCTAACAGTACGTAATTCCAATTTAACTACACAAAAAAAAACCCCAAAAAAACCACAAAAAAACCAACCAAGCAAGTAAACAAATAAATTATTTTGACATGGAAAAGTAAAAAAAACCTCCAGCAAACAAAAAAAAGACCCCCCCAAAATCCCACATTACTCAAGGATGTAAACTAAAAATTAAATATTAGAAGAATAAAACAACTTACTATGAACATATTTCCACTATGGGATGAGGAAATGTTGTTAACAGAATGAAATATTGTCACTTGTTCATGGTTTCCTGTTCTTATCCAAATGCTGTGTTGGTAGCAGGATGGCAACAGGCTAGGGAACAGGTTTGGCTAGATTAGGTAATAGGGGATAGGTTGGACTTGATGATCACTATGGTCTTTTCCAACCTTACTGATTCTGTGATTCTGTAATATACTGTAATATACTCAGTTCTCAAGAAAACATGGATTGTATGGCAATGTTCTATTGTGTGTCAGTGTTCTATTGAATTGCTTTTTTACTTCCTTACACAAAATGTTTTATAATTGTACTCATTTACTTTAAGTCCTTGTATTTGTGTCAAAGTTGCTCATCACTGTAGCTGAATATGAGATTTACAGTTGATTTATAAAAATAAATCACAGAATCATAGACTGAACTAAGTTGGAATAGACCTCTGAGATCATCATGTCCAACCTTTGATCTAACCTTGTCTACTAGATCATGGCACTAAATATCACATCCAGTCTCCTCTTAAATATTTCCAGGGACAGTGTCTCCACCACCTCCCTAGGCAGACCATTCCACTGTCCAATCACTCTCTCTAGAAAGAACTTCTTCATAATATCTAATCTAAAACTGCCCTGGTACAGCTTAAGACTGTGCTCTTTTGTCCTACTTCTGGTTGCCTGGGAGAAGAGACTTACCCTCACCTGGCTACAACCTCCCTTCAGGTAGTTGTAGAGAGTGATAAGGTCCCCTGAGCCTCCTCTTCTCGAGGCTAAACAATCTCAGGTCCCTCAGTTGCACCTTATAGGACATGTGCTCCAGTCCCTTCACTAGCCTTGTTGTCCTTCTATGGACATACTCTAGTACCTCAAAACCCTTCCTAAATTGAGGGGCCCAGAACTGGACACAGTACTCAAGGTGTGGTCTAACCCATGCTGAGTATAGAAGAATCCCTTCCCTGGTCTTGCTGGCAACACTATTCTTGATGCACACCAGGGTACCATTGACCTTCTTGGCCACCTGGGCACACTGCTGGCTCATATTCAGTTTCCTGTCAATCACTACCCCTAGGTCCCTTTCTGCATGGTTGCTCTCCAGCCACTCTGTTCCCAACCTGTAGCACTGCATAGGGTTGTTCTGGACAATGTGCAGGACCCGGCACTTGGCCTGGCTGACCTTCATGCCATTGGATTGAGTACACCCATACATTCAGTCCATTCCATACATCAGTTGTCTGTCAGACTCTTTTATTGGAAAAAATATAGTATTCTGAATGACTTAATTAATATGCTTTGCTGTAGTTCCCTCATTATAAGAGCTATTGAATTTATTGCCAGATATAAGGAAGAGTTAGAAACAGTTAATACTAAATCTTCAAATTTCTAATTTTTCTCTCATGTTTTTGGGAGTCACAGATTAATTTGTTCCATAGTGACCTAGGTAAAGTTTTATGATTTTCAGACATATGTATTTTAATAAAATTGGAAAAACACAGCCTTTTTTGGCAACTGAAAAATCCTTTTCTTTTAAAAGAATGTTCCTGATGAAAATTTTTGACAGGTTCTACTTAATAACATTTCAGAAAATGGCTTTAATCCCAGAGGAAAATAAGATCTTAAAGCCAAAAAGAGATTTGCACAATAAAGAAATGTAGCAGTATAGAGTAGGCTGGATTATGTCTCATATCATTGTCCTAGCAAAGCTCTGTATGACACTCAGAATATGTAACATCCACAGACAATGTCCTGATGTGGAAAGACCTAATTTATTATTAGTTGCTTGACAAATCAGTGATAGAAGAGACAGGAACAAAGATTTGTGTTTTTCTACCAGGAAGCCTTTCTCCTTTTCTGTGGAGGTTAGTATTAGTCATGAAATCATTTAAGTTGCAAAAGACCTGTTAAGATCATTGAGTCCAACCATAAACTGTTAAGTCCACAGCTAAATCATGTATGGACCAAGCATGATACATCTACTCACCTTTTTAACGTCTAGAGGGATGGTGACTTTCCTGGGCAGCAATCTTGACAACATTTCTGGTGAAGAAAAATCTCCCAAGGCTCCTTTTCTCCAGGCTAAACAAAGCCAGCTTCCTCAGCTGCTCCTCATAAACTTTGTACTCCAGATCCTTCACCTATTTTGTTGCACCAGCACCTCAGTATCTTTCTTGTAGTGAAAGGTCCAGAACTGAACACAGGATTTAAGGTGCAGTGGGCGTTCGCTTGGAAGTTGGACTAGATGATCCTTGTGGATCCCTTCCAACTCGGAATAATATGTGAACCTGTGAATACAGGGAGACAGCCACTTCCCTAGTCCTGCTGGCCACACTGTTTCTGATACAAGCCAGGATGTCACTGACCTTCGCAGACCCCTGGGTGCACTGCTGATGTTCAGCCAGCTGATGACCAGTAAATCAAGGTACATCTTTTTCCACTAGCTGTCTTTCCAGCCATGCTGCCCCAAACCTGCAGCCTTGCAAGGGGTAGTCATGACCTAGGTGTAGGACCTGGCCCTGCACCTTTTTGAATTTCACATCATTAGGCTCAGACCACAAATCCAGCTTGTCTGCCTTTTTTTCCTGCAAGGCTGACAGAGCAGTGGCACAAGTTTCTCCTGGATTATGTAGCATCTTCCTCCTTGGATGTATTCAAAAGCCATCTGGACACAATCCTGGGCAACTGCAGGTGGCTCTACTTGAGTAGGAGTTTGCACCAGGCAATCTCCAGAGGTTCCTTCAAACCCCAGTTATTCTGTGATAGTGTTGTAAGTATCTATCCACACACAAATACTCATTATCAACATGAAACCACAAAGTGGTTCTGTGTTATATGTTATCTTAAGTCACATGATCTGAATCCATTTTTACTGAATGTGCTGTGTTTCCTTTCTGTGACATACTATGTCAGAGATTCTGGTGAATATTTTTGTAAGATCAAATACTATGTGTTATTGTTATCGTCACGTCAGTGAAAACAATGTATAATAATTACATGCTGTTAATGGAAAAATGTGTACAAATTATGAAATGAAATGAAGGAAATCTTAAACAGAAATATAAATTGTAATATATTTTAATATAAATTATCTCCATGCAAGTCTTATGGACTCAGAGGATGATTATTGTAATTCCACATTATTCAGGTTAAAATTACTCATATTTAATAGGGTTCAATTTGTAGTAAGGGTGAGTTCCATTGGACTGAAATATGACAGGCAGAATCAGACTATGCCAAGGCTAATAGTATATCCCACTGAATAAAGAAGTGAAGACCAAAGCATGTTACAAATGAGGTTTTTAGTAACTGAAGGGTTATATACTACATCATAGTGAAAACAAACACAAAAAATAATGATTTTATGTATTTAATAGCACATTACGTGATTTCCTGGGGAATCCTTTGCAGGGTCAAGGAGTTGAATTTGATCCTGTTAGGTCACTTCCAACTCAGTATATTCTATGAGTAATAATGTCAGCATAAGGCAAAATTCATAGATATTTCACAGATAATGAAAAATATGGAGATGAAGATGTTAATATATATTTATAGTATATAACTGCATTTGTGAAAAAGATGCTGATAGTATTAAATAAAACTAATAAAAATAGAAACATCTTTTTATATATCTTATAGTAATATTCAGATTTTTTTCCAGAAAAAAAATAATATTACCTCATTACTATGTTACATTTGTGAGCGAGATGAAGACGTTTCATACATGGAAGGAGTGAATTTGGAAGAAAACATGAAAAATAGCAGCAGATTGCTAAATGCTCAATAGATAATTTATGAAACCACTGATTGGAGTGTTTAATTTACACTTTGGCAGTAGAAGAAAACAAATACAGTGATTCCCTGGTGTATTGCAACCTCTGTGTTACTACCCCGCCCATTTGTGAGGCAATTTTCTCACAGTTTTGATTCAACCATTTGCAAGTTTAGCCGGCCGATACATGCACAGTGCCTCTGCTCTGCCAAGGGGCGGTGCCGCGGTGCCTGTGGTTCGGGACTCACCCCGCCCTGTGGGGAGGGGGCTCGCAATGGCAGCACCGTGCCCCTGTCCCTGACCCGGGAAACTGCTCCAGGAAAGTGAGGCAAGCGAGGTTGGGCAAGCGCTGTGTGCTGGGAGGGGGCAGCTGTCGCTGCGCCAGGAGGAAGCTTCTGTTACCCCACCCTCTGGGACCATACAGGCAGCGCTGCCTCTTCCAGAACTGGTGGAAGTTAAAGGGAAAGAAACTTTGGTACTGACCTGACCACCCAACCCCCGCCCACCCTGTGAGCTTCTCTGGGCTGCTGTGACTGCCCCTCCACAGCCCAAACTGCACGCCGCTCCCCCTCCCCCCTCTGACCCGATCGTGCCCATGCCAGCAGCCCCCATGCTGGCAGCCACCACGGCAGAAACACCGGGGTCAGGGCACGGGGCAGCGGTTAAGGAGTGTGGTTGCAGCGGCCCGGAGAAACNAAAAAAAAATAATATTACCTCATTACTATGTTACATTTGTGAGCGAGATGAAGACGTTTCATACATGGAAGGAGTGAATTTGGAAGAAAACATGAAAAATAGCAGCAGATTGCTAAATGCTCAATAGATAATTTATGAAACCACTGATTGGAGTGTTTAATTTACACTTTGGCAGTAGAAGAAAACAAATACAGTGATTCCCTGGTGTATTGCAACCTCTGTGTTACTNCAAGGCTCGTGGCATGACCCATTCCTTGCAAATGAGGGGATATAACTGTATTAGAACACATAGATTTTATCCAAAAACTGTCAGAGTTCAAAGATCATCTGCATATTCTCTTACTCTTATAATTTAGTGTTAGGTGTTCTGTGAGGGGTAGAGAGTTGGACTCAGTATTTATAGTTTCCTTACCATTTGGCACATTCCATGATTCTATGATTGAAATTTAATTAAAGTGTCTTTCATCTTGCCATCCGCAATGCTTGATTTCTATGGTCATTTTTTCTTTTAAATAGGTAAGAAAATCCTACACAGAGTGGATTTCAAAGCATTATNCTGGGACCATACAGGCAGCGCTGCCTCTTCCAGAACTGGTGGAAGTTAAAGGGAAAGAAACTTTGGTACTGACCTGACCACCCAACCCCCGCNCAAATTAGGCAGTCATGAATATTCAAATCAACCCCCACACTATGCTGCACAAACCATGGGTACACTGCTCTGCCTGTACCGTGCCTGCCCCGCGGTGCCCACGCCCGCTCTGATCCCATCCCACGGTGCTCACTCTGGCTCAGCTTGGCTCCCATCCCATGGTCCTTGCCCCAGCCTGGCTAGCCTCCCATCCCATGGTGCCCGTCCTGCCCTGTCCCAGTTTGGCTCATCTCCCATCCTGTAGTGCCCGCTCTGCCCTACCCCAGCTCAGTTTGGCTCCCGTCTACAACGATGCCTGCCCCACCCCGCCCCGACTCAGCTCGTCTCCCATCTCGTAGTGCCCTCACGACCCCGCCCCAGCTCGGCTCGGTCCTGTGGTCCCCACCCCAGCTCGGCTCAGCTCCTGTCCTGTGGTGCTTGTCACAGGTTCACAGGTTATTCTGAGTTGGAAAGGACCCACAGGATCATCTAGTCCAACTCCCAAGCTAACGCCCACCCAGAGATCAGGCCGACAAGCGTGAAACACCTGGTCCCCGGCTCGGCTCAGCTCCCATCCCATCATGCCTGTCCCATGGTTTCCACTCCAGCTCGGCTCAGCTCTGCTCCCATCTCTCATTGCCCACACCGGCTCAGCAGTGCCAACACAGCGCCAGAGAGCTGGGTGACTGTGTGAGGGTGTGGGGCAAATTTGCATATTAATGAGCTGCCATTCAACATGGAAGTAGGGTTTCACAGGACCCAATTAAGGCTGTGGGTCCACCATGTAGGAGATCTGACTGTAAATATATATATATATATATTACATAGATATAATTATATATATATATTTATTTCAATAAAGTTGGTATTTCTCTAACGGCTTTCTCATCCATTTTTCCTTGAAAACAACCCCAAATTAGAATATGAAAATATCCTTTATTATTAACTTAGAGAAATACAATATATACCATGAGGGACCTTGCCTATTTTTCTGTATTTTTGTTACTTTATTAAAAAAATATCTCCCATGTCTTAAACAATTAGCAAGGGTTATATTCATGTCAGGTTGATATTGAATTAAAATTGGGTTTCTAGGAATATAGCATGTGAATACTTTTAATAAGGTTTCAGTCATAGAATAGTAAATTCAGTGTGACAAATGGCACATGCTAGTCTGTGGTGAAAAAATGTTTGTCATTCATTTTATGAATGGATTTTGTGCAAGAAATATAGAGTGCAATTTTCATTTTATTTGGGAAGTTATTAAAATTTCCATTGAGGTTAAAGATAATAAGTAGTCAACTTTTCCGTGTTTCCTTTAAGTTGCAGAGCAGGCAGTTAAACCCTATTATCCTGGTGGTCAAGTTACCTTACCTAAGAAAATATCAAATTGGGCACTTAATGAAAGTATTCAGTTCTTGTATTTCAACTCCATAGTAGGCCAAGCCTAATGCTAGATTCCAACTAATTTATTTAGCATTTATGAACTGCTCTTCTAAGGTTTTGATGGGACAGTCTTTATCAGGTATCCTGACTGCCTACGATGTAGATATTTTCCTCTTGAAGTCAGTCAGACACAGCAGCCATTCGACTGGTCTGAGATTCTGAGGAAACTGTGACCGTCATTACTGGGAAAGCACCTCTTGCGACTTTATCACACTTAGGGTCAGCAGATCTGCCTAACTTCTTGAGATTTTTTCCACACACTTTCTCTGTTCTACATTTTCCTTTGTCTTGCACAGTGGATACATAAACTTTCACAATGGAATAAAACTTGTAAGAACAGGGAACCTTCTAACAGAAACTCTTTGACAGCATTGCCACAGGCCGTCCATGTCTGCTGCTGTCCCGCCTCCCTCTGTCTCCCATTGGCCACCCTGGCGCTGCTGTGCCATTTCATTGGCTGTGGCAGCTGCTACTCTGGGACAGGATGGGACAACGGATCTGCTGTAACAGATCTGCAGCTAGCCCAAGGGCTGGCTACAGAACTGCCTGTTGCCATAGGCCCAATCTGAAATGGTTTTTGGGACTGAGCCTCCCACCGTCTTCTGTGGCTGATGGGGGGAAACCTCCCACAGCTGCTGGCACACATGGACATTCCCCGAGGGCTTCCTCCCACCCTGGGAAAGGCTGAGGGGCCCATTTGCCTGGCCAGTCCTGTGGAGGCTTGGGAAGTGCAGTTGCCACGCCCCTTCTCCTCTGTGCCCACAGTCAGGTGGGTTCTGCACCTGGGGCCCGGCAGAGCCCAAGGCCCACACCCACTCCTGCCTCAGCCTCAGCCCCAGCCCCGACCCTCACCCCGTTGCCAAACACAGCAGCAGCCCGCCTGCCTCGCCAGAGTGTGGTCATGTTGGGCAGCATCCAGGCAACCGAGATGAGCCACAGTTTTCTTGGTGCGTTCACCATGTCTGATCACATCTGGGTTGAGTTTAAAGACAGCTTCCTGGCCAGGAAGTTATTCCCTTAGGTCTCCTGAGGCGGCATAGGGCGGTGGGCGAAGGGAAACACCCTCTAGAGCTCATTAGTGGAGGGAGCATGGCTATGGGTGCGGCCTAATTAAATATTCATGAGTTCGGTATCCTGCTGGATTCCATGACTCACTGGACCTGCACAGAGCGGGTTCCCCGCAGGAACTCTGTGAGTTCCGAAGGTTAACTTTACTTCCCATCACAGATATCTGGTGCCCTTTACATATACTTTCTTCTTCCAAAAAGTCATTTACCATGACAATATGTTTCAACAGCAAAAGTTTGATGGTCAGTAGCATCTTTATATACATAAGAATAATTCTGTTCTTACCCCAACTATATCTCTAAATTTCAAAGGAAATTTATAAATCATTTTAATGTTATTGTGATTTTTTTTGTTTGTGATCAGCAACACACTCTTTTCCTGACACAATTTGATTATTTCTCTTATCAGTGTCCTTCTGACAGACTTTCTGACTCTCAGAATTCTACTTCAAGTGTATTGTGGCATAGTTATTTCCCTTGGTTACTAAGCATAGTCCTAAGTGTGCTGAGCATTACAGAATTTGTAGTATAGACATTTTATATGGAATTCACATTATCAACAAAAATTTCTTGATATCATTTGATATATGTATGTATTACGTAGAGAGAATGAAAGTTGTATGCAGAATTCTGATTAAAAACTTTAAATCATTTTCTCTGTCTCTCTTGATAACTAGTTTTGCAATTTAGTGCCTGCCTTGGTTATATTCCCAGCAGGTTATTAACAATTAATCAGCAATATATCTCAAATGCTCTCTGTGCTAGTGTGTTAATGATACAACACCAGGATGGGGTTCCACTTGGTGAATAAACTGAAGCCATAACTATTTGTTTCTAAATGAGAGGTATACACAATTTACATGTATTTTTCATGCTAAATTCCAATCTTTACATAGAGTTACAGCTAAGAGACACAAAGAGTATTTATAAGCTGTGGGGGCAAGTATTTAACTGTTCTACAACATAGAAAAAACTGGATAATTTTTCTTATGTCATATCCCTCTCATCTTTCCCTTCAAGGTTTTTCTTGCTTTCATTCTCATTCTGTATCAAGAATATTGTTCTTTGCATTAACAAAGAGACTAGGAAAAGTGATGTTACAAGCAACTGCAGGGTGATTAAAATAAAGGAACAAATCCGTAGTTTCTGAGAAGTGTCAAATGTAAAGATGACAAATCTAAAGCAACTTCAAGTTTTTGTACAGAAAGTAAAAATGTAAGTAAATGTTATACTTGCATGTTCAACAATGAGTTACACCGTAATACAAAGTACATAACTACATTTTGCTTTATATCACGACATATAGAATTTTTAAATTTCTATGATACAAAAAATATGCATCAAGAAAGAGAAAAACACACACATTGAGTCTACTTCTATTTTTTCGCAAGATCCTAGACTTAAGAAAGCAATATGTGAATATGGATTTAAGGAAAGCATATTGAGGCAAAAGAATAGAAAAACTTCAGATGTTACAGACTTTTGGAACACAGCTTAAAATTGCAATTAATTATTGGTGACGGGTTATATGAATAAAGACAACTACTATGAGCTCACATGATGCAAAATGTAAAGGTTGCCTACTAAAATTGCACATTTAGAGAGCGGTAAAATGAAAAGTGATCTTCCAGCTGTATAAAAAAAGCCAAATATCTACTAAATATATTAGCAAAAGTGAGCTTTTTGCAGTATAGACTACTTAAATAAATAAAAAATATTAAAATGAAGAAAAAGAAAATAGGATTCATAATAAAACTATTTCCCTAATACAGGGGAATCAACTAACAGACATGAAAACTGATTTTGCAGATGCATATGAGGTTGCAGTCGGGTGGGTGTGGGTCTCTTCTCTCAGGCTGATGACACCAGAACAAGAGGACATAGCCTTAAACCATGACAGGGGAGGTTTAGACTGGATGTTAGGAAGAGTTTTTTGACAGAGAGAGTGATCCCTCATTGGAATGGTCTGCCCAGGGAGGTGGTGGAGTTACCATCCCTGGAGGTGTTTAAGAGAAGACTCGATGAGAGTTCAGTGACATGGTCTAGATGGTGGGAGGCTTGGATGGATGAAGCGTGATGCCCATGGTTTCACACTTGTGGGCCTGATCCAACCTGGATCCAACTTGGGAGTTGGACTAGATGACCTTGTGTCTCCCTTCCAACTCAGAATAACCTGTGAATCTGTAACCTGTGAACCTCTGAAGAAGAAGGGCAGTAAATATTGCTTCTCTTCATCAAGTCCTGGAACATCTTTTTAATTTTATTTTTTTTTTAAATAAGGTACTTTTGCAGTTATTCTCTTTTCTTTTTCAAAATAATCACAAAAAAGTATTTCAGCTTAACCTCAGAAAAAGGAAAGTGTCAAAGAAATATTACTAGATCTCAGTCTCACCTCTGTGCCTAACTAGATCACAGAGAACCTCTTGTAATCTATGCCAAGGGATATGAAAAACAAGGAGGTGATTGACAACAGTAAACAGTTTCAGCCAGCCCAAATCATGCCTGACAAATTTTCTGTCCTTCTATGATGGAGTTACAGTGTTGGTGGGTAAAGGAAGAGCAAGTTGAATAATCTTCCTGGATTTGTGCAAAGCATTTGTCATTGTGTCATATGACATTCCTATTTCTCATGTGGAGAGACATAAATTTGACAGCTGGACAGGTGGATAAGGGAGTAACTGAATCATCACACTCAAAGAATTGTGGTTAAGGGCTTGATGTGGTCTAAAACTGTCCCTCTTTATTGGGATTGATGCTGCTGAACATCGCCGTTGGTGAAATGGACAGCAGATTGAATGCACCTTAGCAAGTTTTTTGACCACACAATTCTCTGTGTGGCAGTCAATACACTGGAGGAAAGGTGTACCATCCAGAGGGACTTTGACAGGCCAGAGAGGTGGGCCTGTGTGAACGTCCTGAAGTTCAACAAGGACAAGTGTAAGGTCCTGTACATGGTTCAGGGTAATACCAAGCACAAACACAAGGCTAGGCAGAGAATGGATTGAGAGCAGCTATGAGGAGAAAGACTCAGAGGTGTTGGTTGACGAGAAGCTTCAACATGACCCAGTAATGTATGCTGGCAGACCAGAAAGCCAACTTTATTTTGGGCTGCATCATAAGAAGCATGATCGACTCTCTCCCTCTACTCTGCTCTTGCAAGATGCCATCTAGACTACTGTTTTTACCTCTGGGTCCCCCCAAATAAGAAGGAAATGGATCTGTTGGAATGAGTCCAGAAGAGGACCACAATGATGACTGGAGGACTTAAGCACCTCTCCTCGGTGGAAAACCTGAGAGAATTAGGGTTCTTCAGCTGCAACAAGGCTCCAGAGAGATCTTACATTTGCATTCCAATACCTAAAAGGGCCCACAAGAAAGGGAGAGGGACTTTTTGTAAGGACAAGTAATGACAGCAAAAGGGACAAAGATTTTAAACTGAAAGAGACTACATTTCTATTACATTAGGAAGAAATTATTTACTGTGAGGGCAGAGAGACACTGGAACAGATTTCCCAGGGACCTTCTAATTGGAAGAGGCTTTGAGCAACCTGGTCTAGTGGTTGCTGACGCTACTCATGGCAGGTGGGGTGGAATTACATGACCTTTAATGTCATGTCCAAAGCAAACCATTTCATGATTCTTTGATCTATTACTATCAAGACTGGATAATGGACTTACTGACAATTAAAATCAAATTAATAACTGTCATGGTTTAACCCCAGCTGGCA